>CAUYUJ010017901.1:0-72500 GCA_963575745.1 Prorocentrum cordatum
TCGGCCGCGCCCGGGGGGTCGGCGCCGTGCCGAGATTGAAGGGCATCTGGGACAGCGCGGTTTTGATTTTCTTGGCGCGGCACGTGGCCGCGCACGGGCCAGCTGCGGCGCGGCCGAAGCACCGCTGCCTTTGGCGCGCCCCCGACCAGCCTGCGGAGGACGGCATCTGGCTGGGCGCTTTTGTTCTCGAGCGGAAGCAAAACTTGTTTCGGTCAAGATCGCAGGAGATCGACATCCCCGCAAATTTCGAGCTGTCGGCCCTGACGTCGGCTCTCGAGTGCTTCCTGGAGGAAGCGAAGGCAGCGCGCTCCCGCGCCAAGTTGCGGCGCGCGCCAGAGCTGGACAGCGCTTTCGGGCATTCGGGCCGCAAACTTGCAGCTCCCCCCTCCATCCTCTTTTTTTTCCCTTCCTACACCGACTGAAGCCAAAGCTGCAGGGACGGCGCGCGCAAGAGAAACGGGCCTGGAACTGCGCCGGGGTCAAATCTAATCTGCCGCCATTCCAAGAGGGGCATTCGGCGTAATGATCAGGCGGCATGAAGAACCGGGCCAGCGAACCACCTAGGACAGGCGGCTCACTAACCTGCGGCAACCCACTGACAGAACGCAGCGAGGCCTGCGCCAGGATGCTCGACACACGGGGCCGGTACTGCAGGACGTTCGCAATGCGAAAAGGCCCCTGCGACGATGTGCCCCAAACTTCGTCCCTGTGGCACGTGGAAGCACACTGTCCTCTGGCAGGCAGGTCGCTTCAAAGCTCGACGACAGAAACAGCATTGACGGCCATTATCGTGGTCGGCATGCGGGAAGAGGCACCGCAGGTGCATGGATCCATGTCAATGAAGCTGACGTGCTCGTCGAAAGACGCAAGGGCCCTGATCTCGGGGAGCCTCCAAACAGATGCCAGATGCCCCTCCTCGCGCTCTCTAGGGTGCACCATTATGCGCGCGGCGCCCGTGCCTAAACATGCGCACGCAGCTTGCGCCGGGGTCTGCAACTGACGGCCCCCGCACGCTACGGCCCGCAACTCCTTGGCGGTGCAAACTGGATGGCCCCGAGGACGGGCCGCTGAGCGTAACGCGCGTGATTGCGAGCCGTCGCGGGGCGGCTGGCTGGGGCGGCCATGAGACCACGTTTTACATGGCAGGCCGCCAAGAACTCCAACCGCCTGCTTCTCCCAAATCATGCGCAACAGTCCGTCTGCTGAGCTGTCTCTCTCGGGCCCCCCCTCGCGCGATCGCGGGCCTCCGAACCGACCTCGACCGACAACGTCACGACGGGCAACTGCGTTCTCCTTTGAAGTGCGTCGAAATACCTCTGCACGTCATATCTCCTGCGTGGCCCGCAGAAGAAGCGAAGAGAATCGCGTGTCTCGACAGGAGGTCGAGGCGCAGAAACATATTCAGACACGACCGACGGCCTTTCAACTCCTACCGTTGACGCCCGTGCCACATCTGCGGACGGTGGCCCGCCTAGAGTAGGCCCAGTGATCCTGAGGGGCGGTGCCTTCGCTGCAAGTTGAATCCATGTGGCTGCTCTTACAGCCTTGGCTTCCTTGGCGTCGGCCTCCATCAGCTCCAGAATATTGGGAACTGAAAGGGGCTGCAGGTGCGATGCGAGAACGGCAAGACACGACTTCGAATCCGAATCGAATGTGTCTTAAAAGCTTCCCCCGCGAGTGCCGCTGCAAACCGCGTGCCTGACATATAGACCCTAGTGCGCATGACCCAGCGATATCGCATTGTGGATGCTTGATGGTGCGAGGACGCGACAACGCTGCCTTGGAGCTGCACTCTGCGTCGCAATCGCGGCAAGGAAAGACGGTATCTGATTTGATTTGCCTGAGAATGGGGGGCGCTTGCAAGCGTGCTTGCTCGCGCACTTCGACGAGCCTGGCCCGCCAAACGCTGGCCTCCAACTCGGCTTGCGAGATTTGCTTGGCATTGCGCTCAGCCCCCCCGCACAAAGCGATCCGCTGCTTCTTGTTTTGACGGGCCACAGACAACCGCCAAGACAAACCACCACAAACCACCCAACGGGGGGGTTTCACTGTTTGGGGGCCGTGGCCCATGCTCTACATCCAAGTATGTCATCTCCTCCTCTTACCCCCCCCTCAAGTTCCCCCTCCTACCCATCCATAGCTTTCCCTCTCCTCCCTCCCCCCCCTTCAGGCGGCCATTCCGCCCCTTTCCGCCCCCCCCCCCCCCCCCCCCCCGGGCTGAAGTCTGGACCCGCAGGGGGGCGTCGATCGACGGCCAGGCGCACGGCAGCCAGGACAAACGGCGCAAACCACGCGTGGTCCACGTTTTTATTTTTTTCGGGATCGGCAGGCGCGCGGACACAACAAAACATCGAGGACCTGCCACCGACGGGATTTGTTCCTGCGCGACGGCGAGGCGCACGTCGTGCACTGCTGCGCGCGCGCCGCCGCCGCCTCGCACCTGCCGGTGGAGACCCTGGAGTGGGCGCGCGCGCCGTTCCCGGGCGAGTCGCTGTTGCGGCCGCGCAACGACGTCGCCGCGATGCCCGCCGCGCTGATCCCGACAGCCTGGCCGGCGCATCGGCGGCAGCTGGGTGGCGGCTGCGTGGTCGCCATCGCGCGAGAAAAGGAGGAAACGCTTTGCCGCTGGCGGATGCGCCGCCGCAGGATAGGGAGGGGTGCACGGGAGAGGGCGAGCATGGATGATGGGGGGCGGGGCCTGGGGGGGGCGGGGGGGGGGGGGGGTGGGGGGGATGCGCCGCCGAAGGAGAGAGAAGTAGGGGGTTTGCCGCCGAGGCGGGGGATGTGGAGATTTGGCCGGGTTCGCCGCCGAAGGAGCAGAAGGCCGGATATTTTGTCCGCCGAAGGGGGCGGGGGAACTTAGGGAGGGAGCTGAGGGGGGGGGCGGCAAGGAGGGGGGGGGGGAGGAGAAGGTGGGAGGGGAGGGGAGGAAGGAGGCGAATGGACAGCCTGCTTCCACCCCCTTCCCCCCCCCCGCCGAAAGCGTCCGCGCTGTAGGCGGCGCCGCGCGCGTGGACCTACGACGCCTTGTCTTGGAAAATTCAAAAACACGAGAACTTGTGTATATATATGTATATATACATATGCATATACATACATACATACATATCCATAGTAAAACAAGAAACTTAGCTTTGACTAACTTAGTTCCCCAAGCCCGACGGCGACTTAGCTGTGTTAACTAACTACTTTGTGAGATAGCGTGGTTTGTATGTGTCGTTATATATTGGCTCTGTTAACCGATCGCACACTTGATAAAACCATTGGCTCTTCGAGTATTATGTATGGTATGTCGCTGAACACGCATATATAACACCAGCTTATGTAGATAAGCCTAAGTTCGTTGTCTGATGTACGTTGTGTATGTAGGATCCTCCGAGATGAAGCTACATCCATATTCGGTGAAGCTACTACATCGATCATATACCGCTCTCACCGCACCTACAGCCACCCGTCGATCTAAGCGGAACCAAAACCAACACCATAACCAGAACCGAAACCGGAACCGGAACCAAAACCAAAAACGGAACCGAAACCGAAACCGCCACACCCGTATTGGCCGCAGGGTGAACGCTCGTCGATGGCGGCCGCAGAGGGTTTCATGGCCTGCCGAGGCCGCCGTTGATTCGAGATGGCGTTTCCGGAGAAGGCCTCTTGCGGCCACTCTGTTGCGGGCGTGGCGAGCGCACAGCTGAGGGGCAGCATTATCCGAGAAGCCAACGTGTGCGCCGCAGCGGCAAGGTGGCAAACAACGCAGGCCTTCCAAGGTTGGGGGGCCCCAGACTGTGGTGAATATATGGAGAAAGAGGGATGAATATGAGGTGGATCATGAGAGCGGGCGGGTGGGGAGGAGGAGGAGGAGGAGGAGGAGGAGAGGAGGAGGGGGGAGATGAGCATGTTGAGCAGCATGAGGATGACGTGCTGGCACCTGATGATGAGGTGGAGGATGTTGTATGGATCTTCCGCCTTTGGGGAATTGGACTGTATGGTGCTGGTGAGCGAGGGGGAGACCGTGATACGGATCATGATGATGAGAATCTAGTGGCTGACGGATCTCCAAATGAAGGTCAGCCCCCCAAAAAAACGATTCACGGCAAGACGAACGGGTGGATGAGCAGGATTAGTTACGAAGGGGCTATGATGGGACGAGTAGGAGGCGAAAAATCAGGATGGGAGGCGGCGTAGGAGAAGGAGAAGGATGAGTTGGACGGATGGGAGGAAGGGATGTATGATGAGGAAACGGCAGAATGACGAGGAGTGGTAGAAGAGGAGGAGAAGGAAGAGGAGGGGATGGCTACGAGGAGTGGGAAGAGGAGGAGGAGGAGGAGGAGGAGGAGGAGGAGAGGAGGAGGAGGGGAGGACGAGGAGAGGAGGAGGAGGAGGAAGAAGAGGAGGAGGAGAAGGACATTGATGCAAGATGATGAGTTGCTTCATGGGGGACGAGACGGAGGCGGAAGAGGAGGAGGAGGAGGAGGAGGAGGAGGAGGAGAGGAGGACTCGAACGTTACAGCGCACTGGTTTGAGGTCGCGGAACGTCACATAGGAGAGGAGGGGGAGGAGGAGGAGGAGGAGGAGGAGGAGGAGGAGGAGGTGGTGGAGGAGGAGGAGGAGGAGGAGGAGGAGGAGGAGGAGGAGGAGGGGGAGGGGCAACGACCTCTGCGACGACGAGGCGATGGCCACAGCGATGTCTACGGCGCATTCGACGGCGAAAATGACGTCAATGTGACCGCCACGGCGACGGTCACGGGACGCCCGAGGAGCGGCTGGCGCTTGAGCTCCAGGGGCTGCTGCCCGCCGCCGCGGGGCCCGGCGCCGCGCTCGGGGCAGAAAAGAGAGCGGGCGCCGTTGATGATGATGGTGGTGATGGTGGTGGTGGTGATGATGATGATGATGCTGATGATGATGATGATGATGTTGGTGGTGGTGATGGTGGCGATGATGATGGGGATGGTGATGGTGATGGTAGTGGTGATGATGGTGACGGTGATGATGGGGATGATGATGGTGCTGGTGATTGTGATGGTGATGGTGATGACGGTGATGGGGATCGTGGTGGTGGTGATGATGATGGTGATGGTGATGATTAGACGATTATATAAAGGTTGATGATGATGCTGATGATGATGTTGATCATGATGATGGTGATGCTAGTGTTGATGATGAGGATGAGGATGAGGATGATGATGATGATGATGGTGATGACGATGACGATGACGATGACGATGGTGATGACTACGATCATGGTGGTGGTTGTTGTGATTGTGGTGGTGATGATGATGAGAAGGAGGAGGAGGCGGAGAACGGCTGGCTGGTTCCCTTCGTTCATCAGGCCTTCCGCGAGCAAGAAAAGCGAACAATTCAAAAGCAAACACAGCAAGAACAGCAAACAATACAACTATATGGCAGGGAATATTGCGCATACATGGTGGAGATGAGATAATTATCATAAAATATTTGATTATTTTCTAACTGTTGTGGATTCTTTAGGTCATAATTATGAGCTGATCTTGGTATTTAGTAGCGTTGTGAATTATTTTTTTGGAATACTGTTAATTCGGGTAGTCGTAGCAGTAGTATAAAGAATCGTATAGCGTGTCGTATATTCACACGTATCGGTGTGCATTGTATACATGTACGAATACAAACAGGCATGCATACATGCATGCATGCGTGCATGCATGCATACATCTTTACACACATCCATACATACATACATATATCTATATATATACACACAAGACTGCAGTGGCGCTTCGCGCCATGCACCTTGGCCATTGAACTTTGGTCCCGGGGGACGAGGCCCCCTGGCCGCGCCCAAGGAACACGGCGGCGCATGGGAGGACCAGGGCCCCCAGCGCCTTCCTGACTGCCCCAAAACGGACCTAGACGGCTTCGAGACGGCCTCAGAACGCCCCCAAGTAAGTCCAAGAGACCCCCGAGACGCCCAAACATCGGTCCAAGACGCCCAAGATGATCCCAAGACAGCCCAAGCGGCTTCCAAGACGCCCCTGGAGGCTTCCAAGAGGCTTCCCAAGAGGGCCCCAAGAGGCAAAATGCATAGATGTTTCCGTTGGTTTGGGAGTTTTTTTCTGGGTTCTCGCCATTTCGGTTGCCCGACGCTCCAAGACGGCCCAAGAGGCCCCCACCATCGCCCCAAGACGGCTCAATGGGCCCTAGAGACGGCCCCAAGATGGCCCCAGAGAGCCCCAAGACGGCCCAAGAGGCCTCCAAGACGGCCCAGAAGGGCCCCAGGACGGCCCCAAGAAGGAACCCAGAGGGGGTACCCGAACGGACATTTCAAGCTCTCCGCCCCAAGAGGTCCCCAGGAGGCCACAAGATGCCCGAAGAGGCTCCCAAGAGGCCCTCACTGAGCCCCACAAAGCTCCCAAGAGCCCCTTCCCCAGACGCTCTGAGGCACTCCTGGCGATCCCGAAGCTTCCAGAGAGGAGAGAGGCGAATACGGGCCTTCCTGACGCGCTCTGGGGCTGTCTTCGAGCTCAAGGTGCCCCCATCAAGGCCCAACAGGTCCCAGAAACGCCCGAGGATCGCTTCCCTGGGGGCCCCATAAGACCCTCCAAAAGTAATTGACCAGGGGACGCACCCAACCCGTTGTACACATGAGGCAACTATACCGAGGACCGTTCATTTCAAACTTACGCCTTGAAGGATTCCCAGTATCCTCGAACGCTTCGCCAAAGAACGTGGGGCCGCAGACAAACGTTCCCCATGACTCTTGCGACTCATATCGTCGGCAAGAACGCGACCACGATCTCAAAGGAGCGATGACGAGGGGGCCACGAACGTAGCGACAGTTTGGCAGTTCGCAGCCCCCAGGGGCGGCGACGTCTCATTCTGATTTGTTTATGACACCACTCCGCTGGGCCTCCCAGGAGCCCACGGACGTGGCAACAGTTTCGCTGTTCGCAGCCCCCAGTGACGGCGACGCCTTTTTCTGACCTGCGGATCATGTCACTCCGCTGGACCCGCCAGCAGCCCACGAACGTGGGGACAGTTTTGCACATCGCAGCCCCCAGGGCCGGCGAGGTCTCATTCTGATTCGCGTATCACGCCACCCTGCTGGATCCGCCAGCAGCCACCGAAAGTGGCGACCGTCTCGCTGCTCGCAGCCCCCACGGACAGCGAGGTCTCATTCTGATATGTCGCAGGAGCCAATGGAATCGGGAACAGTTTCGCAGCGCGCAGCTCGCAGCCCCCAGTGGCGGCCAGGTCTCATTCTGATTCGCGTAAGACGTGACGCCGCTGGGCCCCCAGGAGCCCACGAAGGTGACGACACTTCCGCTGTTCGCAGCCCCCAGGGACGGCGAGGTCTCATTCTGATCCGCGGAGATCGTCACGCCGCTGGGCCCGCCAGAAGCCCACGAAAGCACCTGCAGCATCGTGGCTCGCAAGCCTCAGGGGCGGCGAGGTCTCACTCTGATCCGCGTAGGACGTCACGCCGCTGGGCCACCCAGAAGCCAAAGAGAACGGCGACAGTTTCGCATTTCGCAGCCCCCCGGGGACGTCAAGGTCTCATTATGATATGCGGGTGACGTCACTCCGTTGGACCTCCCAGGAGCTCCCAAACGTGACGTCAGCTTCGCAGTTCACAGCCCGCAGGGACGGCGAGGTCTCGTTCTGATCTGCGTGTGGCACCACTCCGCTGGACCTCCCAGGAGCCCCTGAAAGCGGCGACAGTCTCGCAGCTGCAGGCCCCAGTCCCAGCGAGGCCTCAGTTTAATCCGCGTCGGACGTCACGCCGCTGGGCCACTCAGAAGCTCACGAGAGTGGCGACAGATTCGCATTTCGCAGTCCCCAGGGACAGCGAGGACTCATTCTGATCTGCGTATGACGTCACACGAACGTGGCGACAGTTTCGCAGTTCGCGGCCCCTTCAGGGACGGCGAGACCTCATTCTGATCTGGGCGTGGCATCATTCCGCTGGGTTTCCAGGAGCCCACGAAAGTGGCGACAGCTGGCGAGGCCTCATGGCGATATGCGAATGGCACCACTCCGCTGGACCCACACGGGGCCCACGAAAATGGCGACGGTTTCGCAGTTCGCGGCCCGCAGGGACGGCGAGGCCTCATTCTGATCTGCGTGTGGCACCATTTTGCTGGGCCTCCGAGGAGCCACCGAAACCAGGGACAGTTTCGCAGTTCGCAGCCACCGGTGGCGGGGACGTTTCTATTTGGCCTGCATATGACACCACTCCGCTGGGCCTCCCAAGAGCCCCCGGACGTGGCAACAGTTTCGCTGTTCGCAGCCCTCAGGGACGGCGACGCCTCATTCTGATCTGCGGATCATGTTACTGCGCTAGACCCGCCAGCAGCCCACGAAGGTGGCGACAGTTTTGCACTTCGCAGCTCCCCAGGGCCCGCGAGGCCTCATTGTTCGGGTTCGCGTATCACGCCACCCCGCTGGACCCCCCAGGGCCCACGAGCGTGGCGACAGTTTCGCAGTTCACGGCCCTCAGGGACGGCCAGGCTTCATTTGAATTCGCGTATGAAGTCACTCCGTTGGGTCTCCCCGGAGTCCACGAAAGTAGCGACATTTTCGCAGTTCGCGGCTCCCAGGGACGGCGAGGCCTCATTCTTTTTGTCTGCGTATGAGACCACTTAGTTGGGCCTCCCAGGAGCCCACGAACGCGGCGACAGTTTCGCTGGGCCCTCTTGGCCTGTCGTGGCTCGTTTGGGGGCGGGCCGGGGCAGTCTCGGGAGTCCTGGGACCCCCCCAAAACCCTTCGGGGGGCCCCCATGGGGCCCGAAGCGGCCCAAGAGGCTTCCAAGATGTCCCAGGACGGCCTAAGAGTCCCTCACGAGCACCCCAAGACGGCCCAATAGGGCCCCAAGCTAGAGAATTTTGCATGGAGGCTGCAACTAGCCTCCTGGGCCCGCGGGCTCGCGAGGGCCAGGGCTGCGCCGCGTACCCAGAGGGTCCCGCAAGGGTCCCGCAGGAGGGCCCGATGATTAAATTCCCTGATGCATTCTAAAAAACAATAAATAGGGAGGGTCCCGCAAGGGTACCGCAGCATATATCTCAAGTAATTATTTGCAATAAATGCAGCACAGGGTCCCGCAAGGGTCCCGCAGGAGGGCCCGATAATTAAATTCCCTGATACTCTTTGCAAACAAAAAACACAATAAATAGGGAGGGTCCCGCAAGGGTCCCGCATATATATATATATATATATATATATATTTTATATATATGATATATATTGTGTTGTGTGTGTGTGTGCGTGTGCAGATATATGCGGATATATATAGCCCGCGGTCGAGCGACCGCGGGCAGCCGCCCTCGCATAGGCCTTCCGGGCTGCTGGGCGGCGAGCTGGGGACCGTGCTGCAGGCGCCGCGGCGGCGCTTGTGCGCGCGAGAGGCGCACCGCGCCTGCGGGGCGTGCCGCGGACCGTGGCACCCACGGGACGTTGCGGCCTCCGTCGACGATGGCCGAGGCCTCCCCCGCAGCCCCGGAGGGGTCCTGGCAGCGGATCTGGGTCCCCAAGGGCATGGCAGTCTGGCTTGGGCCCATCCCAGGCGCCGCGGGCTGCCCTGTCGCACCTATCCCGGCGACAGGCGCAGGGAGTGGACGTGACGGCTCCGACGGCGACGGCGAGGGAGCCGGCGCACCCGCCACGCGCGGCAGCGCCGAGGGAGCGGAGGCGACGCGAGGCTGCGGCGCCGCCGTGCAGCATCCGCCGACGCTCCCCACATCGCTCGCTGGTGGCTGCCTGCCGCCTCTGCCATCGGTGCCAGACTTCCCGAAGCTCGATGGCGATGCCACTGGCGACGTGAAGGTTGGCGTGCGCTTCAACCCAGAGGTGGAGTGCAAGCAGTGCTCAGCGGCGGCGCCGGCGGAGGCGCCTGCAGCTGCGACCGCACGTGGTGCTCCTGCGCGCGAGGGCGCCGGGAGCAGTCAGGAAGTTCTTCAGCATGATGGTGCCGAGAACCTGGCCGAATGCGATGAGCTCATCTTCGGCGCCGCCTCGGACCTATTGGCCCAACTCGATGCCGATGGTGCCGCCCATCTTCCACTTTTTCTCCGGGATTCGCGCGAGGTGACCATGGAGTCCAGCTACGACCCGCTGGTCCTCACGGCCGAGCCGAGCACGCAGTTCCGGAGCCTTTTTTTCGTTGTTCTTTTTTATCTTTTCATTCTTTTTTTTTCATTCTTTCTGTTCTTTATCTTGCGGGCATGCCGTGGGTGTGTCGCGCCAGGCTGGTTCCCAGGCTGGTTTGTGGTTGTTACTTTGTTTTGTTTCTGGTTTTTTGTGTGTTTTGTTTTTTTTCTTCTTTGTGTTGTATGGTCTGGTCTCGCTGTCGAGCCCAAGAGTCTGGTGATGTGCATGCTGAGGGAAGGCGTCATTGAAGTGGCCTCTGCCGCGAAAAAGGCAACTTTCCAGAGCATTTTGGAGCAGGCAGCGCCCGCGTCCTTCGTCTTCATCTCGGTCCAGACGACCAGTGATGCCTGAGTTTTCAGCCTGCCTGGTCATGCCAATAAATTAATGGCCCGTGTTTGTCGTAACGGCCCGCGGCCGTTCGGAGCGCAGGATTGCCCACTGGCCGCCCTGCTGCCCATGCTCGCCGTGCCATGGCAGCGACGCGTCCACTGACCAGCGCTGCTCCTGGCCTCCCATTGCTTTTACTAGTTGCCCAGCTGTGTGGCCGGATTCGGCTCGGATTGCTGATGCCGGGTCGCCCTGGCGGCCGTCGTCGTCGCGGCTGGATTCGGCTTGTCTCGCTGGCGTCGGGTCGTCCCCCGTTGGCCCTCGTCGCCACGGACGGTGTAGTGCACTGCACGCGCCCGATGGCTTCCCACAAACGTGGATCGCCGTCAATGATAAAAACGGGGTCGCCCCCGTTTTTGGCACGCACGCCTTTTTCGAAACTTGTCTTGAGACGCTTCGCGCAACCCTTGCTAAATAATATATATATATATATATATGTATGTCGATATGTTTGAATATATTTGAATATTCACGATGGTTTCGGGAAGACCCCCGCCCGCTGGAAATAGCCGTCGCGGGGTCCCAGGGGCCCTCATCGAGCCCCCACGGGCCCATTTTGGCCCTCGCAGGCCTCCTCGGCGGGGGCCCCCATGGGCATCCTCTCTTCTTGCTCCTTGGAGGGCGTTTGGCTTTAAATTGGGCCCGCAAGAGGCCCCGAAGACGCCCAATATGGCCTCAAGACGGCCGACGACGCCGCCAAACCGCCCCAAGAGGGCCTCAAGAGGCTCCCCAAAAAGGCCCCAGAAGCCAAACATCATAAATGTTCCGTTGGTTTTTGAAGGATTTGTGCATTCCCGCATGTTCCGTTTCCCCACGGAGATCGCTCCAAAACGGCCGAAAAGGCTCCCAAAAGGGCCCCGAGACGGCCCAGGAGGCTCCCCAGACAACCCAAGAGGGCCCCAAGCGCGCCCCAAGAAGGCCCCAAGAGCGGCCCAAGAGCCCCAAGAACGTGACATTTCAAGGTCTCCGGCGCGCGCGCGCCTTAGAGGCCCTCAGGAAGGCCCTGGAGGCCATCAAGAGGCTCCCAAGAAGCCCCGTGAGGCTCCCAAGAGGCCCCCGGAAGCCCCAATAGGCCCCGAAGGAACCCCTAAGGGAAGGCCCCAGCGGGCCTCCAAGACCCCCCAGTAAATCAAGTTCCCAGAAAGTTTTCTGGGAACATGATTCCTTCGGCTTCCGCCCACCGCCCCAACCATGTTCCCAAACGGCCCGCCAGGAAGGCCTCCAGGGGCCCCCAGGTAAAGCCCCCAGAGGCCCCCCAAGACTGCCCAACATATCATGTCCCCAGAAAGCTTTCCCAGAATATGGTCGCCCCATCCATGTTCCTCAAATACCTGCCGGGAAGGCCCCAGTGGGTCCCCAGATACGCCCCCTGAGGCCCCCAAGACAGCCCAACTCCCGGAAAGTTTCCCGGGAACATGATTTATCGAGTTGCCGCCCTCCGCCCAAATTATGTTCCCTCGCTTGCCAGGAAAACCCTCCGAGAGTCCCAAGCAGCGCTAGCTGCCGCCACGCTCGGAAAATGCGTGAGGCCCCGAAGCCCCCGGAGGCCCCTAAAGGCACCCCAACAAATCATGTTTCCAGGAAGCCTCCCGGGAACATCATTCCTCAGGCCTCCGCCCCCGGCCCCAACCATGAGTCACAAAATGCCTGCCGGGCAGCCCCCCAATGGGCCCTCATATACGCGCCCAGAGGCCCCCCAAGACAGCCCGACAAATCATGTTCCCAGAAAGCTTGCCGGGAGCATGATTCCTCAGGCTTCCGCTCCCCGCCCACACCATCTGTCCCCAAAATGCCTGCCAAGCAGGAGCCGAATGGGCCCTCAGGTCTGTTCCTAGAGGCCCCACAATATAGCCTAACAAATCATGTTCCCAGCAAGCTTTCCCGGAAAATGATTGCGCTTGCTTCCGCCCCCCACCCAAATCATGATTTCTAAACGCCTACCAGGAACCACCCTCAGAGAGTCCCACGCACCGCTACCTGCCGCCACGCTCGGAAACGCCTCTGCAGCGGCCCATGCGATACTGATGCGGCTGCTGCTACTGCTGATGATGATGACGACGACGATGATGATGATGGTGAATATGATGGTGATGATGATGGTGATGATGATGGTGATGGTGTTGGTGATGGTGATGGTGATGGTGTTGATGATGCTGACGACGATGTCGGCGACCACGATGATGATGATGTTGCTGATGATGATGATGATGATAACGAGGATGATGATGATGATGATGATGATGATGATGATGATGATGATGATGCTTATGATGATGATGCTGATGATGCTGATGATAATGATAGTGTTGATGATGATGATGATGGTGATGATGATGATGATGATGATGATGGTGCTGCTGATGACTACGATAATGCTGATGTTGATGCTCATGCTGATTATGCTGCTGTTGATGATGACGATGATGATGATGATGATGATGATGATGATGATGATGCTGATGCTGATGCTGATGCTGATGCTGATGCTGATGATGATGATGACGACGACGACAGTGACGATGACGATGACGATGACGACGATGAGTATGAGCCCCCCAGGAAGTCCCAGGAGGTCCCCAAGGGTCCCCCAAGGGAAGCCATCAGATGCCCCCCGAGACATCCCAACATCATTTCTCCAGAAAGCTTTTCGGGAATCTGATTTCTTATGCTTCCACCCCCCAGACCACCGAGAGGACGAGGACGAAGACGAGGGCGAAGTCGAGGAAGAGGAGGGCAAGGAGTAGGAGGATGAGGAGGAGGCGGAGGAGGAGGGGGCGACAGGCGCTGCCCGCCGCGCACGCCGCGGCGCTCCCCGAGGGAGACGGGCGGAGAGACGGAATCGGACGGGAGGGAGGAAGAGGGAGAGGAGGAGGGGGAGGAGGAGAAAAGGAGGAGGAGGAGGAGGAGGAGGAGGAGGAGGAGGAGGAGAAGCAGGAGCAGGAACGGGAGGGTCAGGAGGAGCACGAGGAGGAGGAGAAGGAGGAGGACGACGAATAGGAGGCGAATGCCCGGACGGGGACAACGGGTTGACATGGGGGGTCGGGCCCGAGCGCGCCCGATCGGCTCCAGACGCCCTCCAGACCAACCCAAGACAGCCCAAGAATGCATTTGGGGCGCCCTGGGCAGGTTCCAATCCGCGCGAAGACGGCCCAAGGTTCCAGAAGCCTCCCCGACGCCCCGAGAGGACCCCCTAGGAAGGAGCTCGTGTTCGAGTGTTTTATATGTTGATGCGTTCTTGCTGTTCCTGGCTCCCAGCTGCCCTAGACAGGAAAAGAAGCCGTCAAGATCACCCCATGACGATTCAAGAAGCCCCCAAGAGAGCCCCAACACGGCCCAAAACAACTTCGAGACGGACGGCTCAAGGGACCCCCAAGAGAGTACAAGACGGCCCCAGGAGACCCCCAAGAAACGCCCCAAGGACGACGACACCGCCAGACAACCCCCAAAAGGCTCCCAAGAGGCCCCCCAGATCCCCCAGATGGTTCCCAAGGGCCCTCCGGTGCGTCCCATGGCGCTCTCAGGCGGCCCCGCGACCGCCCTGGACCCCGAGGCACCCCCCAGGAGGCTCCGCGCACCCGCGAGAGAAAGGCGGTGTACGCCTGGGATACATGCCCCACCGCATCCTGGGATGCTTGCGATGCCTGCGGACACCATTGTCGGAGTCGACTAGAACCTAAGCGCGCGAAGCGCGCGCGTGGTTCTAGTACGTGTGTATATGTATTTATGTGTGCACTCATATATATATATATATATGTAGTTTATGTACATGTGTGGGTATTTGTTGATTATTACGATTACTATTACTCACATGTGTATAATCGCACTACGACTACGACTTCTACTACTACGACGACGACGATTACTACTACTACTGTCACTATCACTCGTATGTGTAATATTCGTACTCTTATTCTTAATGATCTTATATAACAGTATCCAAAACAATTAAATCAAACGGTCACTATTTATTTTCATATATTCATAATTATCACACACATATTTCCATACTATTCTCGAATAAATCATACTACTCAAGAAATATATACCATTTATTCGTAATATTACATGACATATATTTGCTTTTCTTGCTTTTCTTGCTTTTCTTGTTTTGGCTTTTCGGCGAGCAGAGCCTGATGAACGAAGGGAACCCGCCAGGCGATCGCTCAGGGTTGGGCGATCCGCGCGGTGTCAGAAGCCAGCGCCCGGGGTCGTCACGACACGGACCTGCCGTTGTGACCCTCGGCCCATCCCGCCACCGTGCCCAGGCTGTGGGCCAGAGTCCCCTCGGATAGGGGAAAGAAAATTGGCATGAACATAACAGCTCGGAGGTCCGCGCAGATTTCTTGGATCCGCGCTTGACCCCCCTCCCTGGCGCGCGGAGCGCGCCAGGGGCGGCGTCGGAGGCGCCGCCAGGCGGACCCTAGCGCCGATGCGAGAAATCCGCGCTGGCCTTCAAGTTTTGTTGATGTTTATATGTCATCGTTCGCTCCCTTATCGGAGGCCTCTTGGAACCCCTAGGTATGCCTCTGGGATCATGTTGCTCCCATCGCACTTAAGGACCACATCCCAGAAACAATTTCGAGCACCCAGAAAAGTATCGAAACAGTGTCGAACGAGTATCGCCTCCCACGGCCCGACACGTGAAAACCCTCGAGCTTCGGTACCTTCTTGGTGCTTGAGGGCGCGGGAACGGATGTGCTCGCCGTTCGTGAGGGGGCGCAAGGACGACACATTGAGCGCAATTACTCTTGATCCCGCCCCGCGCCGATCACTGCTCGGCGTAACCAGAGAGCTCTCGGGCCGCGACTGCGCGGTGTCCTCCTGCCGGGCCTCGGGTCGCATCGTGGGGCTCCTGGCGCCTTGGCACGCGCAGCACTCACGTGCACGCGTGCGCCCCTGTCTGCGGCAAGCCCTGCGACTGCAGGCGTCGCTGGCGCGAGGGGTTCGAGGGTTCGAACAGCCTCTGCCTCAGAGGGGTACCCCCCGCCTTCACGTCGGGGAAACGTGAGACTCGAGTAAGCCGGAACTCGGGTTTGCCAACGTTTTTTGACGAGCGCGTCATGGATTTTGACGATCCAGTTGTCGTGGGATGTTTGCAGCGGGAGCTCGCGTCACATGCCAGATTGGGCCTCGTCATTTTTTCTGATGGCTCCGTCTGGCCCACCCGCGTCCCCCGTGCCCGAGTCTTGCGTCTTCCCGATCGCGCTCTTCGCGCTCGGGCGCTCCGCCCTGGAACTCCTCCCCGCGAGGGCACCCCGAGAGCGTCGGGCCGGGCGAAACGGGGGGGAGTGGGAAAGGGGGGGGGGTTACGAAATCTGCTGCATGCAGCTGGCTTCGGCCCCGCCGCCGGGCCCACTCCTCGATACGTGGCCGCCTCCCGGCGCCGGGAGGCGCCGGGAAAAGCAGCCACGTGAGCTGATTCCCAACCCCCCCCTTTCCCTGACCTTCCAGAGAGCTATTTTTTAGCACGGGAGGCCTAAAAACCTGAAAAACGAAACGAGACGGCCTAAAACCAGGACGCAGAATAGCTCTGGGATAAGTTTTTAAGTCGCGCCCTATTTTTTGGCTCTCCTGGAAGGTCAGGGGTGCTATCCCCCCCTTCCGCCCGACCCGAGAGAGCGGCCCCGGGCCTCCGGCGGGTGGCGCCCACGGTGCTCTCCCCGGCCCGCGCTCGCGGGGCCGCGTCCCGACGGCGCCGCGCTCCGTGCGCGCACGCCGCCAGCTGCCCTGCGGGGAGCCCGCGCCCGCCCGCGGCGATGAGGGTGCCGTGGCGGCGGCCGGAGGCGCCCGACAGGACGCCGGCGGCCCCGCCGCTGCAGCGGGGGGCGGGGGGCGGGGGGGAGGACCTGGGTCGCGGGATGGAGGAGGAGGAGGAGGAGGAGGAGGAGGAGGAGGAGGAGGAAAAAGGGGAGGAGGAAGAGGAGGAAGAGGAGGAGGAGGAGGAAGAGGAGGAAGAGGAGGAAAAGGAGGGAGAGGAGAAAGAGGAGGAAGGGGATGATGATGAAGATGATGATGAGGATGCTGCTGCTGATGATGATGATGATGATGACGATGATGATGATGATGCTGATGATGATGATGATGATGATGATGATGATGATGATGATGATGCTGATGCTGATGATGATGATGATGATGATGATGATGATGATGTTGATGTTGATGATGATGATGTTGATGTTGATGCTGATTATGATGATGGTGATGGTGATGGTGATGGTGATGGTGGTGATGATGATGAGGAGGAGGATGAAGGGGAGGATGCTGATGCTGATGCTGATGCTGATGATGCTGCTGATGATGATATTGATGATGATGGTGGTGGTGGTGATGAGGAGGAGGAGGAAGAGTCAGGAGGGAACAAGGAGGAAGGGGATACGGAGGGGGACCAGTGTAACCCAAGGCGCATAAACAATGTTGGAATAAAGCCTCCCCACAAGCTCCCCAAGGATTCATTTCCACAAGTGCGCTGTCGGGAGACAACCGTTTGAAGATCCTGAAGCGTAAAAAAACCATTGTTGGAACGTCAACGCCACTAATCAACCTCACTGTTTTGTTTGGACGATCCTGAATCGCGTCAGAACGACATCAGTGGGACCTCCAACACCGCGAAGCAACAGAACTGTTGCGTCCTGACAGTCGCGAATCGCTCCAAAGCACCATTCCCGGTACGTTATCCATGGGAATCTGGGAGAACGAACGCATCGGAATGCTTTCAGACAAAGGTTCGCGGCGCAAAAATGCGAGAGACGCATTCTGGAAAGGAGCCGTCCTCACGTCGTGATAGTGTTTGCAATGTTTTGTTGGACGAGTGTGCGCGGCGCTAGGGCGCGAGCCACATTTTGACAACCACCCGCGTTCCATCTGGCAAACTGCTGCAATGTTTGAAGATTGAGTCAGGCACGTCCCTCTACAGGAGGATGGTACAGAAATAGTATAAACGTAGTCTGGGTACAATGTGTTGATTGTTTTGTTTGTGTTTTTCCCGCCTCAAATCCGCCTGTAGGGGGACATGCCCGACCTAATTTTAAGACGAATGCGTGCGGCGCTAAGGCGAGAGCCGCACTCTGAAATCGAACCGCCCTCCGTCCGTCAAACTCGTGCAAGTGCTCAGGACGAGTGCGCGCGGCGCTGAGGCAAGAGCCACATGTTGAGAGCCACCCGTCCTCCATGTGTGCAAGCGTTGTCATGTCTCAGGCTTCAGGGTCATGAGTGGTGAGAAAGTCTCTGGCGACTGGCGCGGCCCGCCCTTCCGACTGGCCTCGGGGTGCGGCAGGGATGAGTTGTGTATCAGATTATTTATCAGGAAGAGGAATCGATGAGGAGGGGAAGATGGGAGGAGGAAGGGAAGGAGGAGGACGAGGAGGAGAATGAGGGAGGGCAGAGAGGGGAGGAAGAGAGAAGGAGGATGTGGCATGGAGGGGGAGAATACTGCAGCAACAACGTCCGACAATATGGGCAAAAACAACATTGGGCCGACAAGGCCACAATCTCCAGGAACAAGGCCGACAACATTGGCAGTGACCTCTCGCTTCCCCCATGTGCTGCTCCAGCGAAGGGGCGCTGGGCGTTCTTAAGAGAGCCTGCGCGAGTCGTTCGCAGGACGAATCCAAGACAGAGCCGAGAGCAATGGTTCTGCCACCAGTTGCTGCCTTCGCGTCGCCAGCGCAGGCCGAGGACCCGACCTTCGGACGATTTGTACTGAATGGGGCGGCGGTAACGGGTGGGTGAAGAGAGGTGCACCCTCCTCCTCCTCCTCCTCCTCCTCCACCTCCTCCTCCTCCTCCTCCTCCTCCCCCTTCCCCTCCTCCTCCTCCTTCTCCTCCTCTTTGTGCTATAGGGATACCTGGAGCCCAAAGTGGCACGCATGGTGCACGTTCCCTTCCACCCCCCAGAAAAATGTACCGCCGCCCCCCTGTTGAGCAGCGCCCGAGACCTCCGCCTGGTGCTCGGCGCCGCAGGACTCCAGCGAGCAAGCAGTGCGGAGTGCGGCAACGTTGTTCGGCTGCGGGCCAGTCTTGGGATGGAGCACGTCAGGGAAGCAGCTTTGGTCGAGCGCGGTGCACCACAGCTGGACATCAGAGCCGCTCCTGCACCGCTCATGCAAGCCAGCGGCGGTGTCCAGGCGGACCAACTCATCGAGCACGACGTCGCGACGCTCAGTCGGGCAGGAGTACACGGCACCCTCGGTATGCGACGCCAGTTTCTTGGCGTCAGGGCGACAAGAAGCGTTGCGCATGTCGCAGAAGAGCCCAGAGGTGCCGTGCACGATGCAGTGCAGCCGAAACGCAAGCCCGATGGACTCCTTGCGGGGGCGATGATAACTTCGAGCAGGATAACCTCGACTCGACCTTTGGGACCCACGGGCCCACAGCAGAAGGCAGAGCGCAAAGCAGATGAAGGAGGATGGGGATCTGGAGGAGGACCCTGGTAGGCGCAGGAGTCGAGTATCGGCCCAGCGTTCTCGAGGCCTTCCTTCGGGGAGGCGCCTGCCAGGCTGTCCTGCTCGAGCGCTCCAGCAGGTGTACCCGGGGGATTCCTCGGAGGCCCCGGAAGCTCGCGGAGGCCTGGGAGGTCTTCGGTGCGCTCCTGAGATCTCGTGGAGGCTCCCCAGGCCTTAGTGGGCCCTGGAAACGACAGGGCCGTTTTTTTTCCCCGGTTCCGTTTTGCAGTTGTTTGGCCGGTTCCGACGCCGTTTTTTTACAGGTTCCGTCGCAGTTGTTTTACCAGTTCCGGCTCCGGTTCCAAGCCTGAAGCCGTTTTTATTGCCGTTTCCGGTCGCCGTTTTTTTGCCGTTTCCATTTTCAAGGGGCACTTTTTCGGAAACTGTGCAAACACGGCCCTGCCGTTTCCGGGGCCCATTAGGCCCCATGCCAGCCGCAGGGGGGCGCTGAGGGGCGCAGAGGTGATCGTATTCTTATTCCTTGCTTTGCCGATGGGCGCGGGCCCTCGCACGCACCCCGCCCCCCCTTCTCACCACCTACCAAGCCACCCCAACCCAACCCGAAGGCCTCGATTTGCCCTCCATTTCCAGTGGGGAGGGGGGGTCGGGGAACGTTGAAAAGTCACATGGGTCCCGTACCCCCCCCGACCCGAAATTCGGGTCAAATTCGGGTCTTCGGGTTGGGTTGGGGTGGTCAGGTAGACAGTCACCCCCTCCCATGGAGTAGATCTTGGCTGCTTGTGGCGCCTGTTTCGAGCAGGCGGAGTCTCCCCCACAGGGCGCACGCACGGCTGCAGACGGTCGCGTCATGAGAAGAGGTCTGGAGCCAGACCCCCTCCCCGTCCCCCCCCCCTCCGCCCAGTGTCGAAACTCCGAATAAGAAAACGCCCCTCGCCTGACGTTTCGGAAACGGCCGATCGTTCGAGAGTCAACGATCCCCGCGGTGTCGGGAGCGACGCCCGATCATTCGAGAATGAAACGGTCGATCGTTCGACGCTGGGGTCGACGCGACACGAAGCCGCTGTATCCCGCGCTTCGCCCGTCGCGGCCCCTGCCGCAATGCGCGCCCATCGCATGGGGATGGGGTGCTTCTCGCGCGGGCGCTTTGGGCGTGGAGGCCACCTCGCGGCGCGCCTCTCACTCTGGGCGCGCGGCGGGTGGTGTCGGGAGGCCTGGGATATTCGTCGCCTCCTCTCCTCCTTTCTCCTCTCCTCCTCTTCCTCCTCCCAAGCTCTCCTCTCCTCCCCTTCCTCCTTTCCCTCCTCCTTCCTCCTCCCCCACCCGCTTTCGTCCTCCTCCTCTTCCTCCTCCTCTTCCTCCTCCCTCCTCCTAGCTGGTGCCGTCGCCGCCGTCGTCGCCGTCGTCGGCAGCGTCGGCGCCTTCTCCCCGACAGCCTGATCGTTGCCGTGGCCGCCGCCGCCGCCTTCGTGGTCGCCGCCGTCGGTGCCAGACGTCCGCCAGGATGATTTTTTCGACGCGCTGCCCCAGAGGTCCCCCCTCCTCAGGGCAGGTTTCTTGGACCTGGGACAACTTCAGATTGCCCCGGGGCCAGACCCTGGGGCCCGGAGGCCGGGCTCGAGGAAAAGCGCCCCGGCTGAAACATTCGTGTCGTCTGAGACCTGCTGGACTCGGCGCGGGGGGGATGCTAAGGGGGACGAGGGGGTTGTCAGTGGATGCCAAGTCTGACCTGACATAGCCTACAAGTGGCTTGCGAACGCAAGCACGTTGCCCAGGTGTCTAAGGGGGCTTGGCGATCCGAGCTCATTGGGCGTCTCTTCATCGGCGGAGCAATCAAGCCCTTGGGGCATCTGTAACCACTACTCCAGATTTCGTAATAAAGGGAGGGGGGTCTCATCTCGGGGGGGGTCTCTTCCAGGCTATCTTGGAGGGCCTGGGGGGTCTGGGGACGATGTTTTGGAGGGTTCTCCCACGGGGGAGGTCTGAAATGGCTTGTCTTGGAGGGTCCAGACCCCCTCCCCTTTATTACGAAATCTGGAGTAGGCATCCTCGACTCGGGTATGGCCAGGACCCCAGGTAAGGGGAACCGGTCAGTGGTAGAGGGCCCCGGAGCCCTTGAATGGGCCAGGATCACTAGACCAGGTTTGCCGCAGGTGGTGCTTTCCCGGGTTACGGCAGTTCCAGTTGGTGGAACGAGGCGGGGGGGGGCGTCCACCAGAGCACACAGTTCTGCCGAAGCCCGATCGACATCCACCGATACACCCCCCATCCCCTGTACTCTATTAGTGAATTTAATCGGTTTTAGGGTTTTAACAAATGGTCGCAGCCACGCAGAGGGCGTGCGTAGCGACGCCCTAAATGCTCGGTCTCCAGTACTTCTACGTGGCGGCGTCCCCGCAGGCACGCAGGGGGCACGCGTGGCGACGGGGGCGTCGCCACGCAGAGCTTCCAAAGACCAAACATTTTGAAAACCAACTGCTTCCACTACGAAAGTACAGTACCCGCGCCGATCTCAGTATTCCAGGCCTCGGCCGCGCCGGGAGCGCCCGCGGCGGGGCTCCGCTGCCGGAGGGCACCCCGAGGCTGGCCGCCTGCGGAGCTCTGGCGTAGCCGCGCGGAGGCCGTGGCGCTGACACTGCGGAAGTGGTGCCGGCTTTTGTCTGGACGCCCGAAGTGGGTACTGAAAGAATGGGTACTATGCCCAACAGCAGTTCCTGTTCATTTTGAGCAAGATCCGCTGTCCACGCCGCCGCGGCCTGTGTCCATTCGAGACAGGAGGCCGCCTGCCCAACAGCGGCCGCTGTTGGTTTGGGACAGCATTTGCTGTTGGGCATCGTACCCATTTTTTCGGTACCCATTTCGGGCGTCCAAATTTTGGGCTCTGGCAATCGGGGCGGCAAAGATGGGGGGTGATGGCTAGGGGCGGGGGGGGGAGATCATGGCGGGGGCCATGATGTTTCCCCAGATGTCATGGCGCCTCTTCTGACTTCATTACGTCCCTGGCCCCCCCGCTGGGCCGCGCACGTACCGCCGGTCATGATTTGCACCCCCGCCTCTTGGACGCCCCCTCTTGGCCGCTCCCGAGGCAAGTTTACTTGCATAGAGGGGAGGAGGGGGCGTGGCGAGGCCCGAAAAGAGAGCTGGACGTCACGCATGTCAGGAGGTTCGGCCCAGCGCCGTTGAGGAAGAAGGGGGGGGTGGGACGCCATGCAAGTCAACTTGCCTGAGTCTGAGGAGCGTGTGTGAGCAGGCCTGAGCATGACAGGCACAGTGTGGGCAAGTCCGGGTGTAAGTCTGGCTCTGCGTGAGCCTGAGCGTGCATAGGCAGAGTTTGAATGGTCGATGTGCATTGGCCTGAACATGATTACACCGAGTCTGATTGGACCTCAGCGTGAGTGGCCTGCTGGCTCTCCTCCAGCGTGAGTGGCCTGAATAACAACGAGCTGGGCGTAAGTCGGACATGTCCCAGTACAGGAGGAATCTTCAAACATAGGCAAATAATCATCAAAGGACGATTGTTGTTTTGCTATTTGTTGTCTATTCGGGTGTGTGTTTCTGACTATTTCTGGTTCTCGTCCAAGATCCGCCTGTATAGGGGGCCATACCCGACCTGACCCTGAGCGTGAGCGGTCTGAAGAGAAAACCGAACTGGGCAGGACCAGCACCGCCGGCGCGGCTGGCGCGAGCGGTGCCGCCGAGCCCGCCGGGCGCGCCGAGCCCCGCGCCGCGGACGCCGCTGGCGGCGCCGCCGAGCGCGCCGAGCCCGGCCCGCTGGCGCTTGCCCGGCGGTCGCCGAGGCGGCCGGACCCGTCGAGGACCTCCCCGAGCCGCGGCGGCCGAGCCCGCGGCGGCCTGAGCCCGGCGCTCGCGGGCAGGCGGGCGCACGCCTCCCAAAGGGGGGATCCTCCCGCAGTCCTTGCCTCGTACCTCCCTTCCCTCTCCCTCCATATCCTCTCCCCCTTTCCTCCTTCCTCCTCCTCCTCCTCCTCCTCTTCCCTCCTCCCTTTCCTCCCTCCGTCCTCCCTCACATCCTCCCTCCTTTTCCCTCCCTCTCTTTCTCTCCCTCCTCCCTCTTCTGCCCTCCGTCCCTACCCTTTTTTCCTCCTCCTCCCTCTCATCCTTCCTCCTCCTCTCTCCTCCTCCTATCCTGCTCCTGTCCTCCTCTCCTCCTCCCTCCTCCTCTCTCCTCCTCCTCTTCCCCTGTCCTCCTCCTCCTCCTCCTCCTCCCCCTCCTCCTAGGGATTCAACGCATTGAAAACCTGACGACGGTGTCTGTTTCGGCCGCTGGAGGCCCTCGCTGGGCTCCGGGGCTGTCAGATAGCGACTGGGGAAAGGGTCGAGACTTCCGAGGACCCCATAAGGAACAATCACGACGTCATAAGACATCGGATCTCTGGGCCTCTCTCCTGCCTCCTCCACCCTCCCTCCCGGTTCCTCCTCCTCGCCTTCCGTCCTCCCTCTCGGCCCGTGAGTGGTGGAGCTCGATGCTCGAGGGGCTTTGCCGCTGGGCCTCGAGGCGCCGCCGCCTCCTCCCTCCTCCACCCCGGCTCGTGAGTGGTAGACTTCGAAGGTCGAGGGATCTGCCGCTTCGCTCGCCGGCACGTCCTCCGCCACACCTCCCCCCGGCACTTGCAGCTCATGTTGGTCGCGAGCCGCCGCCGCCGCCCTGCCGATGAGCTTGCTGCCGGCGCCGCCGATACCGCTTCCGCCGCCGCCGTCTCCGCCGCCGCCGCAGCAACTGCCGCCGCACCGTCGCTGGCTGCCGCTGCCGCCGTTCCAGGCAGCGACGCTGTGGGTCGTCACTGTCGCCGTCTTTGTCGTCGTTCTCGTCGTCGTCGTCGATTTCGTCGTCGCCGTCGCCGCGGTCGCCGCCGACGCCGCCGCCGTCGCCGCCGCCGCCGCAGGAGGTGGCGCTCCCCGACGAGCCCGCCGCCGGCTCTGCCGCGGCGCCCGCCGGCGAGCCCGGCGCTGGCGCCTCCGCGGAGCCCGCCGCGGGCGCGGCTCCGGCCGCCGGGCGGCCGCGGGCTGGCAGGTGCCTCGGGCGCCGTTGGCCGCGCGCGGGGCCGCGGCGGGATGGCGCGCCTGACTTTTTTTTTTTTGTTTTTTTTTTTTTTTTTTTGTTTTTTTTTTTTATTTTCTTTTTATTTTTGTTTCTTTATTGTTTTTTCTTTTTTCTATGTTTTTCTTTTTTTTTTTTCGTGGTTTTTTTTTTGCTTTCTTTTTTGTTTTTTTCTTTTTTTTTTTTTTTTTTCTATTGTTTTTTTTTTTTCTGTTTTTTTTTTTTTCTTTTTTTAGTTTTTTTTTTTGTTTTTTTTTTTTTTTTTTTTTTTTTTCTTTTTTTTTTTCTTTTTTCTTTCTTTATTTGTGTGTTTTTTTTTTTTTTTTTTTATTTCTCTTTTGTTTGTCTTTTTTTTTCTTTTTTTTTATTTTATTCGCCGCACGGCGTCGGGGCGTCGGGGGCGTCGAGCTTCGGGTGATGGGCCTTGTTTTCCACCACACCACCACGTGTTTGGAGGGGGGGGGAGGAAGTGTATGAGGACGAGGACGAGGAGGAGGAGAGGGAGGAGGAGGGGAGGAGGAGGAGGAGGAGGAGGAGGAGGAGGAGAGAGAGGAGGAGGAGGAGGAGGAGGACCCCCTCCCCCTCCAACTTCTGGTGGTGGTGGTGGTGGAAAGCAGGCCCATCATCGGGGCGGCGGGCATCGCCGCTTCGAGCTCTCGAGGTGCCCAGGTCTCTCCGCGCCGGGGCGTCGGGGCGTCGAGGGCGTCCCCGGCGTCCCCGGCGTGGAGCCTCTCGGATGTTCGCCTGGGATCGGCGCTTTGGGATCCCGCCGTGCAGGCCTGCACTCTTTCTCGCCCCAGCGCGGCCTTCCTTTCTTTTCTCGGGGTCCGAGGAGGAGGAAGAGGAGGAGGAGGAGGAGGAGGAGGAGGAGGAGGAGGAGGAGGAGGAGGAGTCATTCCTCATCTCTGCCGCCTCCGTCACTTCTCCCCCTCCGGCTTCCCCTGGTCCTCCTGCTCCTCCCGCTCCTCTTTGCAGCTCCTGCTACTGCAGTTCGGCCTCGCCCCCCTCCTTCCGCGTTTTACCTCGTTTCGTCCTGCTCATCATCCTGCTCATCCGCCACCTTCTCCTCCAATGTAGTTACGTAGTTGCCCCTCTTCTGCATGCGCATGGCAGTATTGGGCCCTTCTTGGAGCTCTGTGTCCGCTATGACACGCGACGGCGGATAGAGAAGCGTTCAACGCAGTGGGGAGGGATGGACTGCGAGCACCCGCGCACGTTTGCCTCGATCCCGTGACCTTTTCTGCGCCTCGTCTTGGCTTTCACTCCCGCATATTCCTCAACACGGCCACTTTTATTAGATAGCTTCAACCTCGAGCGACGATATGCAATGGAAAGGGATGTGTGGGATGGGGTAGGATGTCAGAAGATTTGGCGCTTGGTGGCGAAATCATGGGAATCTGGTGTACCTTCGCAACGAGATGGTACATACGAGAGGCTCCCCCGCCCGAGTTGCTGCAGAATGCGGCCAGCGTATGTGAAAACGAGGCCCTGGCAGTCTCGATTCACTGAATCGCACCGTGCTTCATGTTCCTTCCATTCTCCCAGACTTCTCCGGGCCGATCCGAAAATGCAGCCGAGCTTGCTTTTTCATATATTCGCACCTCCCCGGCCTCTCTCCTGTCATCCTCCGTCCCTTCCAGCGGCGGCCCCCGAACCCCCCGCCCCGCGCGCCCCCGCCGAGAGGTGTGGCTGCACGTCTACGACGTCGACCCCTACACGGCCAGGGAGGAAAGGGGTGCAGCATCGAGGTCGAGTGGAGCAGGACATCGAGGAAGATCGAGTGTGTAGGTTTTCCATAGCTTTCGACCTCTGGAGGCCTCCCTGTAGCCCGAAGGCCCTCCCAATTCCGACTATGATGATGTATTTGCGAGGATGGGTTGTCTCCACGAGGGGTCCTGGAGCTGATTTTGGTAGGATTTTGGTCAGGATCGGGGCGCACTTAACGGGAGACGGCGCTAGCGGGGGTTTTATGGACGGCCCGGAAATTGGATCCACGTGGAATTCCCCCCCCCTGTCCGTTCTTTCCGCCGTTCCGGGTTTGAACGCTGCTACGTGGCGGACCTGGGTTCACAACGTGGCCCTGGCTGACGTGGGTCAGTGCTGGCCCGCGCAAGCGCGCCCCGGCACACCCAGGACGATCCTGGCCGGGGCAACCCTGGGCCAAGGATCTGTTGATGCAACAGTCTTCGGCCCAGGATGTGCCTGCCAAGGGTCGGTGAAGGTGTGACGGGGAGGATGAGGATGAGGATGATGATGATTGAGGTTGTTGATGTTGATGTTGGTGATGATGGTGATGATGTTGATGTTTATGCTTATGTTGTTGATGATGATGATGATGATGATGATGATGATGATGCTGATGATGATGTTGATGTTGATTTTGATGAGGATGCTGCTGACGATGACGATTATATTGATGTTGATGGTGACGATGCTGTTGATGATGATGAAGACGAGTAGGATGATGCTGCTGATGATGAAGAGGATGATGATTATGATGATTATGATGATTATGATGATGACGGTAATGTAGTGGAGGACGACGAGGACGAGGAGGAGGAGGAGGAGGAGGAGGAGGAGGGGGAAGTTGTCAGTGGAGATGATGTAAGGCAATGGTCCTTATGTATATCATCACCCCCTGGTTCCACAATGGGAATGACCGAGAAAGGAGGTCTGGTGCGTACACCTTTGTTGCATCAGCGTTTCTTTCCACCCCCCCGCGTCTGTCCTCATTCTCTTCGCCCGTTGCACGCTGGCCCCGTCGATTTGGCGGAGTGCCACTTGTTGCTTCTCCGCTTTGCCTGCAGCAGATCGGCTGATGCCCATCCCGTGCGTTTCCTCCGTGGGCGTGCATTCGGGGTGATGTTTAGGTTGCTCGCCTTGGCCTGCCGCTCACTTGGAATACCGCGGCCTCGGATTGAGGGCAACGTGAGCCTGCACCCCCCGCCAGTCTCAGGCGGTTGGTGATTGGTGCCGGCCTGATCTTCAGGGCGCAAGGATTACACCGCCTTCGCGAGAGTCGGGGGCGGCCAAGAGGGGGGGGGGATGGCTGGGGAGGAGTGGCTCTCATGGCGGGGGCCATGAGATCTCCCCAGATTTCATGGCGCCCCTTCTTGGTTCAATACGTCCCTGGCCCCCCGACCGCGCACATGCCGCGGGCCATGATTTGCGCCCCCCCCCTCTTGTTCACCACCCTCTTGGACACTCCCCTCTTGGCAGCCCCCGAGAGTTTGTGAGGCAGGCTTGGCCGCCGAGGTCCAAGTCCAGAGCGAGTGGTTAGGAGTGAGGTGCGCACAGGCCTGCGGTGAGCGCAGGCCTGCCCGCGCGCGTGCGCGCTCCGAGCGCGAGCGCAGGGGAGGCACGGCCATCTCCTGCAGGTGTTGGTCTAGCCGGTCCATCCCGACTCGCTGTTCTTCTAGAGTACAAGTTTATGGTATGAGGGAATGTTTAGATATACACGCACACGTGCAGACACAGAGAGAGGGAGAGCGATAGAGAGAGAGAGAAAGAGAGAAACATACAAATCAAGAGCAACCACAAACATCTAGCGCTGCAGCCTTCTTGGACCCACCCGCGCACATGAGTCCTTCCCTGGGGCGCAGGAGCTTGCCCACCCTCGCCTCTCGAGGCCGTCTGCCAACATCCCACCAGGAGTGCGAAAAGGGGTGCGAAGAGGGGGCCTCCCTCTTCCTCCCTCCTCCTCCTCCCTCCTCCTCCTCCTCCTCCTCCTCCTCCTCAGCCTTCCTCCTCCTCCTCCTCCTCCTCCTCCTCCTCCTCCTCCTCCTCCTCCTCCTCCTCCTCCTCCTCCTCCTCCTCCCCGGGAGGGGGGGGAGCGCACGGGCAGTCCGAAAGGCCCGCGGGCGGCGGGGCGGAGGGCGAGGGCTGGCGCTGCATAGTGGGGGGGGGGGGGGGCGGCGAGCGGCGGTGCACGGGGGAGTGGGGAACGAGGCGCCCGTTGTGCCGTCCAGGGGGCCCTACTAAGCGGGCCCCCTGGGGAACAAGCGGGACGCGAAGGGTGCACGCCTCTCCCCCATCGCGCATCGCCCTCCCGTGGAGCAGCGCCCGAGGGGGGGGGGACCCACGCTGAGGCCCGCATGAACGTGCACCTGAAGGACTACAACATGGGTGTCTTCCACTGCGGCGTGGAGGCCGCCCTCAGCCCCTCTCGGGGCCCGCCGTGACGGTAGAGAGGGAGGCGGACGAGGACGAGGACGAGGACGAGGACGAGGAGGGCGAGCCGACGACGAGGAGGATCAGGACGAGGAGGATTAGGGAGACGAGGAGGACGAGGACGAGGAGGACGAGGACGAGGAGGACGAGGACGAGGACGACGAGGACGAGGTAGAGGAGGACGAAGGAGAAAGTACGGCATGAGCATAAGCTTTCGGAGGTCCGCGCGGCATTCTTGGTTCGGCGTGGGCCACCCCCTGGCGGCGCCTCCGGCGCCGCCCCTGGCGCGCTCCGCTCGCCAGGGAGGGGGGGGCCAGAATTCAATTAGTTGTATCAATTTTGTGCTCCTGTACGCAAGTGAAGGGAGAGGAGGAGTAAGGGGACGATGAAGGAAGGAGGCAGGGAGAGGGGTCTCGAGGCGTTTCGCCATCTCCAGGCTTCTGGGGCATCCACGGGCACCTGGACCGTGCTGACGCGACTCGGAGTGAAAAGCTGGTCTCGGGGGGGCCCAGGGTCCAGGGGTCGGCTTCCGCCATGCCAGGAGGCCTGCCAAGCGGGATCCGAGCGGATGGAGTCGGAGGATCGCGCCACATCACCGATGCATCGGCGATGCGGCTCGATTGGGAGCCTGGCTTTCTCCACGCCGAAGTCGCCGCTGCTTCGCCAGTGCGTAGGCTACCCTCCTCGCATGGTCAGTCAATGTTGGGATTGTCGGTCATGTCTCGTCCGGCACGCTCTGTCCGATGGAGTTTCGAGGTGCCGTCGCTCGGGGGCCCCCAAACGGTGCGGTGACCACATCATGCGGTGAGTCGGTGGGGATTCGGGGTCACCGCACGGTTTTCTTACTCGGGTCGTTCTCCGAGGACGTCTCGGGCGACTGGGGCCTCAGAGGTCCCAAGACCGTGCGGTGACGCACCGTGCGGTGAGGTCTTGGGGGGGATTTCGAGGGCACCGCACGGTCTGTCACCGCACCGTTTCGGGACTCCAACGTCGCTCCGATGTGAGTCGTCCCGATGCCGGCTCGGCGCCGTCGTGCGCCCCGTGGCGGCCGAGCCGAGTCGACTCGACTCCGTGCCGGAGGTGCGCCGGCCGGCCGTGGCCAGCCAGCCGGGCGGGGCCAGGCCAGGCGACCATGCATCGTTCCAGCGCGATCCAGAACGCTCTCGCGTGCCAGACCGCTGTGGGAAGGCCGCGGCGCCCGATGCATCCTCCCAGAACTCGGGAGGGAACAACACACGCAGGCACAAGTCATCGTCGACTCCCAGGAAAAAATCTGGGAAGATGTGGGAAGGGGGGGGGGAAGACGAGCAAACACCCAAAATGTGCGAAAATATGGGGGATCCTGTTACTTGTGTGTATTTATTTGTGTGCCCCAGGGCCCCTCCCAGAACCCCCGGATCTCAGGGAGATCCCACCCGACGCATCCTCCCAGAAGCCCCGGATCTCGGGGAGATCCCCGGACTGTCCTCGTTCGGCGTTGTCCATGTCCTGGCCTCGTCTTCGCCGGCTTGGTCTCCCCGGCTTCGCAGGCCGAGCCCGTGGCTGCGGGGCGTTTTTCTCGGCGACGGCAACAAGGGGGTGATGACTAGGGGGGGGTGGATATCATGGCGGGGGCCATGATATTTCCCCAGATTTCATGGCGCCTCTTCTTATTTCATTGCGTCCATGGCCCCCCCGCGGGGCCGTTCACATGCCGCCGGTCATGATTTGCACCCCCCCTCTTGGACACGCCCCTCGTGGCCGCTGCCGATTTTGTTCGCGCATGCCCCGCGCGCGGAACGTATCTGGCGATCGGGCCTTGGAGTCAAGGGCGCCCTCGAGGGCGCAAAATTATTCGCGCTTCGCGGTTCGGCTCCGATTCCTCCTCACCCTCCTCTTCCTCCCTTGGGGCGGCGCGAGACCGCGAAGTTATTCGCACTTCGCGCTTCGCGCAGCGCGAAGCGCGAAGTTGGGAGCCCTTGTGGAGTCCAGACCGTGAGGGCGTGGGTGTGGGTTCGCCCGCCGCTCGCGAGTGGTCGACTCACGCCCTGGGCGCCTCTCGTTGCCCCCCCCCGCCAGGTGCTCGGCGACGAGTGGTTCTTCGCGTGGGGCGACAGCAGCTACTCTGGAGCCCCGCGGGCCTCTGGGGGCCCTGCTCCCCCCGGGGGAGGAGGGCCCCGCCGGCGCTCGCATGCGCGCGCGCTCCCGCCCGCCCGCCCACCCACCCGCACGCTCTCACGCACACACCCACACGCAAACCCACACACCTACACGCACACGCACACGCACACGCACACGCACACACACACACACACACACACACCGGCACGCATGCACGCACGCACGCACGCACGCTCACACGCGCACATGTACACGCATATTTAAGTCATTGGCGCAGAGGTTCATGAAGCGCGAGCAGCAGATGGAAGTGCTAACTGCGATCTGTAACCGATTTCCAGAATTTGATCGATAGGTTTAGCGTTTGTAGTTCATTCTTGCAGACCTGTAAGGCAGGTCACTTTAGTTTCATGTCACTGTTACCGTTGTGGCTCAAGGCCTAAAACATTCATCCAATCCTTTGCTGCCACAGTTGGTAGCGGAGCGAGGTGTCGCTCGGGTGCCATGGGCGCTGGCCGGACGCGCTGCTAGGCGCGGCCCTGCCGGTGCTCGCGAGCCCTGGGCGTGCGCTTCGCTCGGCCAACGCGACGCGTGTGGATCCACGGTGGGTGTAATGGCAGTTGACGAGGAGAAAGACGCAGGTGCTACACTGCACGCCGAGGCGCCGGGGCAGGCCGAGAACGCGGTGGTGACCAGGGGCGAGCTGAACAGAATCATCGGTGACATCGTCAGGGAGGCGATGCAGGGGAGAGATTCTTCGGGCTCCACCTCCGCGGCTGCGGCCAGCTCCGGCGGCGCCGAGCGCCACGAGCGCCATGAGCGCAACGAGAAGAAGGATGATCCGTGGATCAACGGTGATCCGTGGAAGGACGGCGCCATCGACGGCTCCAGCGGCTGGCGAGACCAGTCGGGCTGGGGCGGCGACGAGCAGAAGGGCACCTGGCTGGACTGGACTAGCAAGTCCGGCAGCTGGCGGGATTGGAAGGCTGAGGCCGACCGACCGCAGGAGTCAGACCAGTGGGGCCGTAGTCGTGACAGCCGGAATGCTGAGTCCTGGTCCAGCGGCTGGGGAAGCAGCGGCTGGCCCAAGGGAGACTACAGCGATCCCCCGGCATGGCCGGGGTGGACCCACTACAGGCCTTGGAAAAAGGCATTGCGACGCTGGAACGCCAACACAGATGTTCCCGTGTGGCGGCGTGCTGAGAAATTTCTCAAGCTCTTCGATTGGGCGTTCCAGATGAAGTTCGACGACGTGCCCGAGTACAAGATGGCCGAGGACGGCTGGATCGACCTGGTGCTCGGGCGCATGGACACCATGGCCGGGGAAAGAGAAGGAGACGACCTGCGCAGAGCTGGTCGCAAGGCCTTCTTCGAGGCCAGTCGTGAACAGCGAGAATCTCTGGTGCAGTTCGTCACCAGGCGTGAGGCGCAGCTCCTGGAGGCCGAAGACCATGACCTCTGGATGTCTCCAAAGCTCAAGGGCCTGCTGCTGGAGGAGGGCGCAGGCCTCACCTCGCAGGGCCTCCAGAATCTCAGGACCCTCACGCTCGGCAGGCTAGACTACGAGAACGTGGCCTGGGCTCTGAAGCAGATGGATGCCGGCGGGTCAGAGAGGCTTCTGCCCGGACGACCAGGTGCAGGAGCCATGATGGCCAGTGAGGGTGTAGGGGCCAGCAGTGCGGCAGGTGCTTTTCAGCCCTCCTCTTCCTCTCCTCCTCCCTGGTCGGGTGACGGTGGTGTCGAGAACCAGGGTGCCGAGGATGACGACACCTTCTACGATGAGGAGGACCAGGAGCCGGAGGAAGACGACGAGGAGGATATCGAGGCACTGCTCGCCGAGATCGAGGACCTCGACATTTCCGAGGATCAAGTGGATGAGGTCCTAGCCACTCTCGAGGCTAAGAACACACGTACATGGAAGCAAAATAAGGACCTCAAGCGAGCGGTGAAGCAGGACCGCGAGTACTTTCGCCCTGGAGCTCAGGGGACCCGTCCTCCTCCTCGTGCCCACCCAGCGGGACGTTCCGCTCGAGGTGGTCGCGGAGGCGGCCGCGGGGCAGGCCGAGACGGTCGTGGTGCTGGCCGGCAGAGACTGTCCCGCGACCAGCTGATCAAAGTCACGCGCTGCAGCATCTGCAAGGAGAAGGGGCACTGGCACCGCGAGTGCCCTGAGCGTGGCGGTCCCAAGGATAAGCGTGCTCAGGGTCAGGGACAGCGAGGAGGTGATCGACGCGTCGCTGCCTACCTGTTCGACGGGGTCGTGGGCGGCGGCAGCGGCAGCGAGTTCGTGGCCCCCTGCGCTCTGCTGGAGAAGAGTGAGCCGGAGGCCGACCAGTCCATGGTCCTGCTCGCCACGACGCCCACCCAGGCGCTGGTGGATCCGGGGGCCGGAAGCGACCTGGTTGGTGTCGCGGCCCTCAATCGTGAATCTCAGGCGCTCGCTGAGGTGGGCCTCCAGTATGTCGAGATCCCCGAGAGCATGCGACCGTCGAAGGCTGCTCACGGCGTGGGGGGAGCCGCTCGCGTCATCAACGTGGTGCTCTTTCCTCTCTGCCTGGGCCAGGTCCTGGGCATCATCGAGACTACGGTTCTGGCGGACAATGTTCCGCACATTTTGAGCGTCAATCTTCTAGAGTACCTCGGGTCAGTTATCTACCTGCCTCGCAACGCCCTGCAGCTAGAGCGCCTGGGCCGGAGTGTTCCGCTCACGCGTCTCGGGTCAGGACATCGGCTGGTCGAGATAGTTTGCCAGCTGACGGAGCCCGAGGTCCCTCGAGCAGCCTTGGACAAATATCCTTTTCTTCGGCCCGACTCGTTTCAGCGGGCGGCCGGACCGCCGCAGCAGATGTCCGACACGGGAACGGTCTCTGTCTACATCATCCTCTTCCTCATCATCCTACGGTTGTTTATGCGAACGACCAGGGGACCAAGGGGCTCAAGAGGCTCCAGAACCAGGACCAGGATCCAGAGCACAAGTCCGGGGACTCAGAGCACCAGGGAGCCGAAGATCAGGAGCCAGGTCGTCTTAGGCCAGGAGACCTCTGAGGAGCGGGAGGACATCTGCGAGCCACGAGCTCAGTCAGCCTCACTTAGGAGATCCCAGGGCCTCAGATCCGGTAGTCAAGCTAAGGTCAAGGGTACTTCGAGCACGAGAGTTTCGGGGGGCCGAGGGCCTCAGGTCGGAGTCACCATCGGCATCGACGTTATCGTCCGCGTAAACCACCTCGGCTCAAGCTTAGCTAGCCTTTCAGCTTGGCTTTCACGTCTGTTTCTCGGAATCAGTTCCGGTCCGAACGATGCGGCTGCTCCAGGGGACCCTGGCGGCGACGCTGGTGCTTGCGGCTCTCGGCGGCAAGAGCTCGAAGGGCAATCCCCCGAGGGCGGCAGATGCGACGCAGGCCTTCCTGAGGGCTCGTCAGGCGCGCATCAGAGGCGAGAGGGCTCCAGGAGAGCCGGACTCAGACGGTGCATTTGGGACGACCCAGCCGACCCGTCGGTGGCTGCAGCACAGGCGCAGCTGGAGGAGGCAGCAGCTCAAGCAGTTGCAGAGGCCGCTGCCGACCAACAAGCGCAGCCGGCCCCATCAGCAGGTGCGGCGTCTTCATCGAGCGGGAGTGCGCGGCCTCCGCTTCCTCGCGGGCCGCCGCCCGATCTCATGCAGGTGGACGGCGGGCGCTCAGCGGGTCACCAGGCGACAGGCGGCACTCCCGCGGCGCCTCAGCCAAGGCAGCCGCCAGTGAAGCCGCCTCCCAGGATGATGGGCACCACGGCCGCTCCGGCCGGAACGCCCGGGGCCGTGGGCGGACCGCCCGATCCATCAGGTCAGACCTTCGCGCATTCGCAAGAGGTGTTCGGGTTTGGTCGTCCGGGGACACTGTCCGGACCGGCCGCAGTCAAGCCTCCGCCGAAGCCGCCCCCTCCAGTGAAGCCTCCACCGGCTGTGGCAGGGATCGATTGCGACCACCCGGAGTCCGCCATCAGATACGATGGGAACCAGCACGGTTCTGGATCCAAGTGCTCCCTATGCAACACTCGCTTGGTCTGGATTCCTCGCGGACAAGCTGGCCAGGGCGGGTCAGAGCCTCCGCAGTCCGCCGCAGAGGCGGCCCGCTCGGCGGCGGCGTCAGCTCGTCGTGCGGTCGAGATGCTCCAGAACGACCCAGGGTTCCGCGAGGGTGGAGCAGCGCTGTCGACGATCAACAGCATGGGCGCCTTACTGCAGAATCTCCACTGGCAGCTTCACGAGATTCCGGACGGGGTCCGAGCGTTCGGGCGGGTCCAGGCCGTGCTGGACCAGATGATCGAGACGGTCAACAATGCGCGGAGCGCGCCCACCCAGACGCAGGAGGGCCTTCAGCAGATCCATCAGCTGCTGGTCTCCATCGCGAGGACGCTCTCGAGTTTCGAGGACTTCGGCGAGAAGCTCGACACGATCGAGGACCGCATCCTCAACGCCGAGCAGGGCATCGGACAACTCGGATTCATGCTTCAGCAGATCGGCCAGGGCGTCGCAGCTCTACTTCAGCAACACGGCCTCCTGTCGACGCCTGGTGGCGCGGTCCAGGAAGACCCCTGGGTGGGCGGTCAGGCTGGTCCCACCGGAGCCAGCGGCAGCGGCGGATCACCAGGCTCTGGAGGGCCCGGGGCACCTCACCAGAGCCTCCAGGGAGGTGGACCACCGCTGTCTACTACGACGCCGCCTCTCGCCAACGGAGACTCCGAGATCGAGCTCTCCGACGTGAGCAGCGGGGGCCAGGACACGACGCCGGCGACAACGCCCTCAGAGCCTGCCATGAGTCAGTCGCAATGGTGGCCCCTTCCACCGATCCCGGAGCAGCCCGAGAATCAGCTCGAGCAAGACTCCTGGGAGGTGATTGCCGATCCGGAGAACCTTCTTTGAGGAAAGAAGGATCTCGCAGCCTAGGCCTGTCTCTCTGTTTTATGCAGTGCAGCTGTGCCGTGCCAGCACCAGCACCCCCCGTCAACGAGGGGGCACCAAGAAGTAAGACCTCTGACGGCGCTGCTGCTGCTGCTCATCCCCCCTTTCTCTCCGACTCTCCTCTCTTGGGGCCTCCCCCGGGTCTCCCTCCTCCCCGCCATCCATCACATCGGAATCCATCATCCCGGGGTGAGGAAGTCATGCCTGAGGCCTTTTGGTTCGACGGGGACCGATTTAATGATGACCACGAGGTGTCATGCAGCCGTCGAGTTCGTGGGGCCCTGGAGGACCGAGCGCGTGAGAGTCTAGGGGAGTCGTTTCAAGCCGACGCCAGGACCATTATCCGAGGACGTTCCAAGACGGCGTTTATGGAGGTTTTCTCGCCTCCGAGGATGGCCCCTGACGTGGCCAAGCTTGGGGCCCCAGTGGCTCCGGAGTCCAGTTGGGACCTCAAGACTGGGCGGGGCGCCTCGAAGCCCTCGGAAGTGAGACGTCTCTGGCGACAGATAGAGGCGGAAGAGCCCGAGACTATCTGGTTGTGTCCAGAATGTCGGGCTTTCTCAGCGATCAATCGTCTCAATCGGCACAAGGTCGATCCAGCGGTCTGGAGGCGCACGATCGAGGCCGGCCTTCGCGATCTAGCTCTATGCATGGAGATCGCGCTCTACCAGCATAATAAGGGACGCTTCTTTGTCTTCGAGCATCCACTGTATGCCTCCTCATGGGGGGCCCGGGCCGTGAGGCTCATCAGCGGACTAGAGGGGGTCCGCCGTCTCAGGGTCGGCATGTGCTCACTGGGTCTCAGTGTGGACAGCCGAGGACTAAATAAGAAACCAACCGGCCTTCTATCCAATCACCCGCAAGTGCTTCACGACCTTGACGATCATTTGTGCACAGGCGGTCACTCCCATGCACTACTGGAAGGGAGCCACGTTACGACCAAGGCCGGCCGATATCCCAGACCGCTGGTGCGAAAGGTCGCCCGAGCGGTGGCTGAGCACTGGAGTGGGGCCTCTCGCAGTAAGACTCCTACTTGGGCGGAGCTGGCGGAAGGCAACTTTCCAGAAGATGCGGGAGAAGGCGAGGAAGCAGAGTCGGAAGGGAGTGACGAGGATGAGCCTGAGACCAGGCCGCCCCCCAAGATCTCTCGTCCTGTCCAGGAGGTCGAGCCGTCCGAAGAAGAGAAGCGTCTGGCCTACAATATACATGTGAACATGGGCCACCCCGAAAATAGGAAATTCCTCAGGGTCCTGCGTGCCGGGGGGGTCAAGAGGCACGTGCTGGCCTGGATCCGGGACCATTTTAGGTGTTCCGAGTGCGCCGAAAGGGCCCGCAGCGGTGTCCACAGGCGCGTGGCCTTGCCTCGAACGTTTCGCTTCAATCATATCGTTGGCATAGACTTGTTCCATGTCGAGTTTCAAGGAACCACGCTGTCATTTATGAACGTGGTCGAGCACGGCTCGAACTTGCAGGTGTGTGCCAGAGTCGCCGATGCCCGAGCAGCGACGGTCTGGCGAGCCTTCGTTCATTGCTGGATTCGGCCTTTTGGAGCACCCCACTTTAATCTGTCTGACGGCGGATCAGAATTCGCCGCGCGTTTTGCCCGGGGGACCGAACAGTGGGGGATCCTTCACCACGTGTGCGATGCTGACTCACCATGGCAGAATGGTCGCGTGGAACGCCATGGAGGGCGGGTGAAAGAGCGGCTGAAAGCCGAGATCGAGTCCGGGTCTGCCCTCCCAGCCACGCTGGATGAGCTCGACGAGCTGGTGTCAGAACTTGTGGCGCACAAAAATCGGTTCTGGCATCGAGGGGGATTCAGCCCCCTCCAACTCGTCTTTGGCGAGAACCCTCGCCTTCCCCACGATCTCCTGTCAGACGACAGCCGGGGTCTCCCAGGGTGGCAGGACGTTTCCAGGCCTTTCTCTGAGCAAGACGAGGCCGGCGCGGAGTTCGCACGCTCGCAGAAGGTTCGAGACGCTGCCAGGCGCCTGGCCATTGAAGTCACGGCCCGGGACCAGATCAGCCGGGCGACCAAGGCCAGGACCCCTGTGCCCAGGGCGTTTACCCCCGGTCAGTGGGTTTTCGTTTGGAGACACATGTCCCGTACTTCCTCGCGGGCTGATGCTCTGGGCAGGCGCCGAGACGGCTGGACCGGTCCCGGGGTCGTTGTTTTGCACGAGGCCGGGACGGTTTGGGTCGCCGTCCGCGCTCGACTCTGGAAATGTTCTCCGGAGCAAGTGAGGCTGGCCAGCTCCGACGAGGAGTGCGGCCTCCAGCTGGCCCAAGACCCCCGTTGGCAAGAGCTGCTGCAGCAAGCCAGGACCCGCAGGGTCTCGGCCGTCGACGTGCAGCGTGAGGGAGCCCCGCCAGATGAGGCCTGGGATCAACCCCTGGGCAGGCAGCCCGACACGGGCCCGAGGATTTCTGGGGGTCCCCCGGTTCCTGGGGACGAGGAGGCCCCGACCCCTCCGGCTCTGTCTCCTGGGACTGTGTCAGGGCCCGCGGGACCTGGGACCCTCTCTCGGCGGGCTCTTCGTGCTGAATCCGAGGCCGGCGGATCCTCGAGGGCAGGATCGGACGTGGCGCAAGCCGGCAGTGTTCGGCCCCGTCTCCCCTCCATCCCCGAGAGCGGCCCCACGGTCGAGGGGAGCACTCGGCCGTCTCGAGGCAGCTCCGAGGTCGACGGGGGCGACGGGGATCCTGACCCCTCTGAGTTTCCCGACCCTTCTGCTACCCTTGCTCCTCTGTCCCCTGCTGCTGTCCCTCCTCCGTCTGCTTCCCCTGTCTCCCCCTCCAGCTCTCCCCCTCCTTCCTCCTTTCCACCGGCCGAGGAAGGTTCGTCCTCCCGAGGCCGGAGGGTCTTGCGGCAGCCGCAGGATTTCCCCTGGTGCATCCGCGCCAAGGCCGAGGCCGGCCGGGCAGCCAGCAGCCCGCCGGACATCAAGAGGGCTCGCCTCGACTCGGCGCCGCCCGAGTCGGCGGGGCCGGATCCTTCCTCCCCTTCAGTCCCAGGTGGTGTTGTTGATCCCCCCGCTCCTCCTCACCTCACTCCTCTTCATCCTCCTCCCAGGGCCGACCCAGGTGCTGGAGAGTCGGAGGGGCGACCAGGTCCGTCGACCAGCTTCGAGCCGTCCCGGACCGTGGCCGAAAGAGTTCAGGACATCGAGGACCGACGAGCGAGGTCTCGTTCGCCATCCCGAGGCGAGCTCGGAGAGTTTTGGGTCGTCCCGGAGAGCGGGGGTGTTCGGGTCGTCCCGACGGAGCAGCCGGAGTGGACGGGAGCTGTGGAGTCTGACGGAGGCACTTTCGCCGCGAGCCGAGGGGGCGAAGTGTCCCTGAACCGTCTGTCCCCAGCCGAGAGGGCCAAGTTCGTTGCCGCCGACAACATCATACCTCCGAAGCAAGCCAGGATCATTCGCCAGCAGCACGGGGATCGTATCATCTCGAGCCGGATGGTCCGTCGGTGGAAACCCCGTGAAGGGACGTTTGCGGAACCGGACGCTAAGTCCCGGTGGTGCGTCCATGGTCATAAAGACCCCGACTCTGGAGCCCTCGAGGTCTACGCCCCGACCCCACAGACCTCCTCCATTATGATGTTCATGCAAGTAGCCATGAACCTTAGTCTGTTGTGTGACGTGGCCGATGTTAAGAATGCGTTCTGTCAGTCCGACAGGATGCAGAGAGCCAAGGGGGAAATATATGTCGAACCGTGTGATGGGGTCGAGCTGGAGAGAGGTTCCCTAATTAGGCTGCTTGTCAACGTCTACGGGTTAGACGACGCCCCCATGGCCTGGAGACGGACCGTGGTTAGGCACCTTAAGTCCCACGGCTTCGTTCGCTCCCTCCTCGAGCCGTGCTGGTGGATGCGCTACGACTCCCGGGGCCGGTTGCTCAATGCGATGTTGTTAGAGGTCGACGATTTTCTCATCGGGAGCTCCAGTCCTGAGTCCAGGCAGCGGCTTCGAGGGGTCCTGGAGGCCAGGTTCAAGTTTGGTAAGCACCGGGACCTCCAGGCCCTCGCTGTCGATTTCGCTGGAAGGCGTATCACGGTCTCCCAGGACCGGGCTGTAATCGACCAGGAAAAGTACATCTTGGAAGAGGTCCGAGCGCTGCCGATGGCAAAGGGGCGTCTTTCACGAAAAGACACCCCATTAGAACCTCATGAGTTTCGAGCCCTCCGATCTTTAGTATACAAGTTCAACTGGGTAGGCCGCGAGGCCCGCCCAGAAGCCGCGGGAGTGGCAAGTTTTCTTGCGAGCAAGCTGAAGCAGGCTACCACTGGAGATGTTACTATAGCCAACAAGTTGGCCCGTCACCTTCGAGCATCGGCCTCTCGAGGCCTGACTATTTGGAAGCTGAACCCGGACCGAATGTCCTTCATCTCCTTCTCCGACGCTGGTGGCATCGGGTCTACCGAGGGGTTGTTAGACGATCGGGGCCTTCCTGTTGATCCAACTCAAAGGGCCTGGATGGCCCTGGCGGCCGACTGTTCCGTGCTAGAGAACAAAGCTGTGAAGGCTTCAATCCTGGGCTGGCGTTCTTCCAAGCTCAGGCGCAAAGTTCCCTCCACTTTAGCCGGAGAGACCCAGGCCCTCTCAGCGGCTGTAGCAGAGGTGGAATTTCTGCAAATATTATATCGCGACGTCATGTTTCACGACGTCGACACTCCCGATTGTTATCGAGCCTCAGGGCCATTCACCACGGTCCTGAGGAGGGATTGCTCACTCGGCTCCCGCGAGAGACAGGTACATGTTGTGGATGCCAAATCCATCTACGACACTATGCAGGAGGAGGGGGTGGCCTGTGCACGAGATCGTCGCACCGCGATCGATTTGGCGATTATCTGTGAGTCTCTCGAACGGGCCCGTGGGCACGTGAGATGGGTGCCTCATGGCCGTATGCCAGTGGACGCCTTGACTAAAGAAGACGTTACGAAATGCAACGCGGCGTTGTTCGATCTCATGTCTCACGGACGTTTGATCCTAGTTGACGAGGATGCCGAAGTTGCACGACGTCGAGAGACTCCCAGTCTCAAGAGCAGAAGTCAGACCGCTTCTCGGGACGAGCTCTCCCGGAACAACTTCCTGGCCTGGTTCGAGTTCCGGGATCCTGGTGGTAGTGGTGGTGGTGGTGGTCCTCCTCCTCTCTCTCCCTCTCTCCCCATCCCACATTCTCTCCCGTCGTTTCCGCTTTTCCAGTAGTGTACAGTAATCCATCCTTCTTCTCGTTTCTCCGTGACCGGAGCGAGGAGCCAGCTCTGCAGCCAGAGCAGGGCAGTCTCCCCAGGTTTTGCCATTCAAGGGTGCTAAACCTAGGAGAAGTTGGACGAGTGTAACCGACTTCCAGAATTTGATCGATAGGTTTAGCGTTTGTAGTTCATTCTTGCAGACCTGTAAGGCAGGTCACTTTAGTTTCATGTCACTGTTACCGTTGTGGCTCAAGGCCTAAAACATTCATCCAATCCTTTGCTGCCACAGATCGAGCTTTGTCGAATGCGTCGCGTGCACAGCGTCGCACACTGCAATATGCAAGCGATGGGTTGGTCAGAGGCATTGTATGTCCAAACGTACATGCACACGCACACGCAAACACACACACACACACCACACAGACACTCACGCGCACACGCACACGCACACGCACACGCACACGCACGCGCACACGCACGCACACTGACACGCACACAAACACACGCACGCACGCACGCACACGCACACGCACACGCACACACACACACACACACACACACACACGCACACGCACACGCACACACACACACACACACACACACACACACACACACACACACACGCACTCGCACACGTACCCACACACGCGCTGACACACACCCACAGGCGCGCACACCCACAAACACGTGTGACCCGACCGACGAGTTGAACCGTTACCCCATTTCGTCGCTCTGGCAACACCGCGGGGCAGGTACGCAGCCAGGTTGGCCGCGCAACCGCGCCAGCCAGGTCAGCCAGGCGTCACCGTTATTTGTGAGTTTCCCATGTTCGTTTCTTCCTCTTGCCTGTTAGTTACACTCACTGCAGACGCTGTTTTCAAATTCGCCCAACTTCGCATTCTGCGGCATGTAGAAAGTGCGCCGCGTATTAGGACGCCCGTGCACGTTGATGCCATAATGTTTAGCCGCTGTTCGGCTGAGCTGGAGATTCGGCCCGCTCCTGCGCTTGATTTTGTGCGACGTCATCCGGTTTGATATAATTACATGCGTTCTCCCCCCGCCGCATGTGTCGGCCATGCTGGCCAATGGGTGGGTGTTAGAACATGGCCTTGCGACTGGGTGAGGGTCACAGCACTGTAGTTAAGTCTCGCTGTCGTTATTACCGGCGCTGTTTGGCCCGAGCGCTTAAGATTGTTACACTTGATTTGTGTCGCTGGTACAGCATATCTCATATGATGGTGGAAGTATCATCGCGCAGTTTTTCTCCACTACTTGCCGGGGGAGGAGGAGAGGAGGAGGAGGAGGAGGAGGAGGAGGAGGAGGAGGAGGAGGAACGGGGGCAGAGGAACACCGTCACGTCTGATATGTTTGGGCCGTCTTGGGGCTGTCGTGGCCGCGTGGTGGATGTGTCGGGGGCCTGGCGGGGCCGTTTTGGGCAGTCGAAAAGCCTCCAAAGCCGGGATCCACGGGGGGCCAACTTGCAACCATCGTGGTGGAGCATTGGGGCCGTCTTGGGTTGACGGAAGCCCGAAAGAAAAGCCATAATGCGAACGTCAGTTAAAAACCATTGGGACGTCAATGGTGTTGTGTTTGTTGACCCTGTTGGAGGTCCTCTTGTGACCTGTTTGGGGCGTCTTGGGGCATTGTTGGCCGCACTGCGCCCATTTTAGGCCGCCTTGGGGCCATGTTTGTCCATCTTCGAGACCCTAAGAATCTAGGTTGCCTGCATCGGCCGTCTTGAAGCTCGGGTGACGGCCCCTCGTTTTTGACAAGTGATCGCGGCCGCGGGGATGCGGACCCGTCTGTCTGTCACGAGGGAGCGTGGCTTCGGGAGGGGAGGCGATGGGCGATGCGTGCAAAGAAACTTCAGTATGGGGGGGCGCTGCTGAGAATGAAAACACCCCACTAGACAACCCTTGGCCTTTTCCACGCCTCAACGTGCACAGGGCTCGCTGGCGGATCTATTGGGGGTCGGCAGGGGCGGGCGCGCGCGAGTGCGCGCCAGGGGTCCTCCGCAACGAGCCCCAGTTGCACCAGGCGCCGCTGAGCGCTCCGGGCGGTCATGGGGGAAGAGATGCTCGAAGGTGCTCAGGTCTTGTTCGGTGGTTTTCGGGTCGTCGCTTGGCCGACAAAGAGACAAAATCCATTCCTTGAGTTTTTAGTTTCGGATCTCCGCGCTCTGATTTCTTGGATCGGAGCAGGACCTGACGGTCAAGCGCCGATGCAGGAAATCCGTGCGGAATTCCGAAAGCTCGTGTTTACGCATTGTTGAGTGTTCCTGGATGGTCCCCATCGCCTGCGCCTCGTCGAGGGCATTTCGGGGGAGCTGAGAATCGTCCCGAACGACCGCTTGGGGCACGTATCTATGGCCCGGAAGCAATCTTCAGGGGGGAGGATAGAAATAGGGGGAGGAGGACGACAACGACGAGGGCAACATGCGGGCAGTTCATCCCTTGCATCGCGACGTGAAGAGGAAGCCGTTGCGCCAGGCAGATTTCACGCGCTGGCGCGCCACTCTGCGCACAATGCCGGGTTATAAAACACCTCAAGAGTAAAAGGCTGTTGTCAGGGCCGACGGGCAACGTGTCGGCCGAGTGCTTCCGTAACTCGGGAGCCGCGAGGTGTTTGTTATTGATTTATTTCAGGCGACGCATCAAGCACAGCGCAGAGGGAGGAGGAGGACGAGGAAGAGGACGAGGAGAAGGACGAGGACGAGGACGAGGAGGAGGAGGAGGAGGAGGAGGAGGAGGAGGAGGAGGAGAAGGAGGAGGAGGAGGGAGGGAGGAAGGGAGGGAGGGAGGGGAGGGAGGAGGGGGAGGGAGGGAGGGAGGGAGGGAGGGAGGGAGGGAGGGAGCGAGGAGGAGGAGGAGATGAGGAAGAAGAAGAAGAAGAAGCAGATGATTAATACTACTAAGAAGAAGAAGATGAGGAGGAGAGAGGAGGAGAGGAGGAAGCCGCCTGAAAACTCCAGCCCCCCCCCCCCCCTCGCATCAGCCCGCCCTGGGGGTGGGGGGGGGGTCGGCCTCGGCCTGCCGGGTCCGCTGGCGTGCGGGGCCTGGGGCAGTCAAGCACTGATCTGGGATGAGCAGCTTTGCCAGGTGGGCCCCAGGAGGGGACCTCCTCCTCCTCCTCATCCTCCTCCTCCTCCTCCGTCCTCCTCCTCCTCGTCCAACTCGTTGCCATCCTCCTTCGCGCTCCTTCCTCCTTGTCCCCCTCCTCCTCCTCCTCCTCCTCCTCCTCCTCCTCCTCCTCCTCCGTCCTCCTCCTCCTCCGTCCTCCTCCTCGTCCAACTCGTTGCCATCCTCTTCCGCGCTCCGTCCTCCTCGTCCCCCTCGTCCTCGTTCTCCTCCGCCTTCCGCCCTCCCTGCTCCGCCCTCTGCCCGGGGGATCGATCCTGAGCGGCTTCGACCTTTCTGTTGGCGGCGGTTTGGGTCCAGGGCGCGGTCAAGGCAGCGGGGGACCCACTGGAGCCCCATTGGGGCACACCAGGGGGGGAGACAAGGCACAGAAAGGGAGGGGGAGACCAGGCGCAGAAAGGGGGGAAGGGCAAGATGTCGGGCGCGTTGGCGAAACCAATGGCAACAGATTGCACTGCGGTGGTGGAGCCTTAGACAAACCTTTTCAAAGGGCACTGCCGTTTAGAACAACTATGGCATGGGACGATCGCAGTCCGAGTCCAACGGCCACCATCGAAGCAGCGTAAATGATGGCATGGGCGATTGCGGAAAAAAACCAGAGGCACCGAAGATAATGACAATCAGCGGTGCGGGCAACGATGATGACAGTGCTGCTTTTTGCGATCTCTGCCCTTTCACGCGTCCCCGAAACTTGGCGCGCACAATGTATGATGTGCGTCTCCTCGGTTCTGGTTGGAACCTTCCTTCAAGACCGCTTTCCTCGCGTTGAAAGTGTTCCGCTTACTGTTGAGGCCAGATTTTGTATGTCTGGCCCACCTTCGCTTCCCCGGGCCCCCGCGTGAAGATGGTGACAGTCCACCCACGGATTGATTTCCTTTTTACCAACTCGCGACAGCTGGACTCGGGGTCGACCCTTTGTGGTGACGACGACCCTTGCTGACGAGCATTAATATGATGATGCTGACGGCGACCCGTGGTGGTAAGCATGGCGAGGACGATGATGATGCTGATGATGACCATGGTGATGATAATGTCGTTGTCGATGATGATGGGAGAAAGGGGAGTCCCGTAACAATGATGATGATGATGATGATGATGATGTTGATGTTGATGCTGATGTTGTTGCTGATGCTAATGATGATGATGACGATGACGATGACGATGACGATGACGATGATGATGATGATGATGATGATGATGATGATGGTGATGATGATGATGATGATGATGATGATGATGGTGATGATGATGATAATGATGATGATGATTCGTCAAAAGCCGACTGCGAAAACGAAACTACATACGAGCGTTCGCAAATTTAGAGCAGAAAATAAGAGCACTCGAAGGCGCCGTGATGTTCTGGCACGCACTGAGCTCCGCTCTGACGCAACCGCCCCACAAATCTGACACCCCTCGCTTCCCCAAAAGGTGCCTTAGAAACCGGCACTTCGGGCCGTTTATCAAGGGACTACGAGCACTTGCTGAGCATGCTGTGACTGAACGGCCTTGCCTTCGAAGATCGAAGGAGTTGACATCTCTTCCTCGGTGGAAGGTCAGCGGAAGCTAAGGTAAAACGAGGCCAGCTCCGCCAGTGGAAGCCATCCGAAGGCATGCGGAAGCTAGCGGAAGCAAAAGGCAGGTGGAAGCTAGCGGTTTTCGATTCAGGGATTCCAGAGCTCGCCATGCTCATCATATATGATGGTCCGTAGGAGAAGTCGCGTGCGAGCGCGAGCAGGGCTTAACAGGTATGGCGGCTTGAGTGTTGACACTGTGGAATAATCGCCATGTAGGTTTGGAACCCGAAGTGTTTTTTCAGCACGCCCCCTATCTGTGTCTCACAGCAAACCCCATGATTCCAATTTGCAATCATGTTTTCCAGAGCGCTGGGTGCGTCCGCGCGCCGCCGCCGCGCGGGTGGCGCGGGTCCTCCGCGCTTGTATGGGGATGTCATAATGCGTATGTTTGAGATTTAACATGGGGGCTTCATCATGTCTACCACATTATCGTAACGCGCACGACGCAAGTGCGCACGCGCGTGCGCGATGAATATCCGGGCGGCCCCATCCAAGTATTGTTCAGAGGAGCAGTGATATCTGAAGTGCAGGAGGCACTGTTTGGGGATCACTCGTGGCCACTGTAAGTTCCCAGAGTAAGCTGCACTCATTTCTATACTCCGGCGTGGGGGTGTATGCGCGGCCGAGGTTGCGCTGGCGTGTGCATGCATGTGCCCGGCATGTGCGGGCCTTTTGGGTTGGATGTTCTAATGTACATGCACGCCTGGCCATGTGCAGGGTCATGTGCGTTGTGTTTGATGCATCATTTGTCTGCACATGCCCGCGCATGCCGGCGCGCATTCCCGCACAGGCCTGCACATGCCTGCACATGCAGATCTGCCGGCGGCAGGTGCACGGACATGCCTGTGCAATCCTCCTGCGGATGGCCGCGCATGCGTTGAAACGCGCGTCCGCACCTGCCGACGCACACTCCCGCACATGCCTGCGGAGTTGTCTGGGAGCCTCCAGCGCTGCGTGGCCTTTCGCAGGAGCTCCCCGGGGGCTTGCGGGGGCTTCCCAAAGCTTCCTGCGGCCACGAGTGGATGTGGTGCCGTGCGGTAGGTTCGCGTCGTGTCGACCCGCGGCGACCCCGCCAGCGGTGTTCAACTTTGAACGCCGCGGGCGACCCAGACTCGTTCGATGTGGAGCGATTTGGACGTTTCGGAAACTCTAGGCCACCTAGATGGGGTCGGACTAGATGGGGTCGGAGGAATGCGCCACATCGCCGATGCATCGGCGATGCGGCTCGATGTTGAGCCCGACTTGCTTCATGCCGATGGTTTCGAAGCATCGCCGACGTCGCGGCTGCGTCGCCAATGCATCAGCGATGTATCGCCGATGTATCAGCGATGCCGCGCGATCCTCCGACCCCATTTACTCGGACCCCATCTTGGAGGCCTCTAGAAACGGCCGATCGTTCGAGGTTGAACGATCCCCGCGGCGTCAGAAAAACCAACGCCGAAGCCGGCACGGCACGAGCCTGGCGCACGCGCCGAGGCAGCCTGCGCGCGCCTCGCTCGCCCAGTGCTGCCGGGAGCGGCCCCGCGCCCGCGGGCCCACGCCCGCGTGCTTTTCGCCCCGCGCCCCGGGGTGGCCGTGCAAGGCTCGCTGGCGCGCGCCCTGTCGCAGTCTCTTTCCCGCGCGCCTGCTCGGCCCGGCCGGAGGGGCAGAGGGAGGTGGGGATCGGGAGCCTTGAGACGGGGGTCCATGCAAACGGGGGTCAGCCAGAGCGCCAGATCTTGCAGGATCCTGCGAAGACCCCCTCTGGCTGACCCGGGTCAGCGAGCCGCTCGTGGCCGCGAGGCGGCCGCGCACATTGGCTGACCAGGGTTTGCGAAGACCTGCGTTGCAGTTTTGTTTCCTGTATTGCATTTTTTTGGTTCCCTACTGACCCGGGTCTGGATTGACCCGGGTCAGAAGATCCCCGAGGGGAGGCGAGACACGAGAGGTACAGGTGGCCCTGATGAGTAGGTGGACCCTGCCAGATCAAGGGTATCCTCGTGTGTTGTGTCTTGCGACCCATGCCTCCTGCATTTCTGTGGCAACGCGGCCCTCGGGAGGGTCTTATGTCCTCTCGCGTGTCCTCTCCAATCACGTCCGACTGTAGGAGAGGTCAGCAGAAGGATGGTGGGAAGCAACAGAGGGAGTCAGCTATACACAATAGTAACCCTGGGCAAGAATGACCTTTGGTGCGCGGCTTTTTGGGGGGCCGCGGGGGGACCAAGCCTGGGCGCGCAGCCAGCTGCTACTGCTTCGTTTTCAGCCATTTGGGGACCCATCTGTGCCCGCACCAAAGGTCACTCCTGCGAAAGGTCACTCTTACGTCTAGGCGAGGGGGGAGAGACATCAGACGTAGGAGAGGTCAGCAGAAGGAGGGCGGGAAGCAATAGAGGAGGACGAGGAGGAGGAGCAGGCGCTCGCTCGGCTCGCATGCCAGATGGCATGGTGGCCGAGAGCGTCAAGGGAGAGGGGGAGGTGAAGGAGGTCGAGGAAGTGGAGGCCCGTTTCGCGCGGGACATGCGAATTGCTCCGATTCGCTTGGGACATCCCTAGGTTCCAAGCTCCGATTCTCGAACTGTCTCGGTCCGTCGTACGGGAGGCATCCTCAACGTTCTGGGTCCCGAGACGCTCTGACATGAGTCTGATTTCGCCAGTTTCGTTGAAGACATCCCCAAAGATCTGGATTCCAAGATGCGGTTCTTGAAGTGGTCTTGCCCGTTTCGCGTGAGACACACTCGGAGCTCGGGGTTCCGAGATATTTCGACTTGAAGTAATATGTTCCGATTTTTGTTTGGGACATCCTATTGATTCTGTGTTCAAGATGCGGTTCTGAAGTGATCCAGCCCGTTACTCGTTTCGCGTGAGACACCCGCTGATCTACGGGCTTCGAGATCAAGGGATTCAAGAAGTCCCGCAGGGATGTCCACCATTTATGCTGCATGACCGCTTACCTGGGTCGGCCGCTGTGAGCTCGGCCTGTGCAAATGTTGTGCGGGGCTGTGCGCGGCATGTGCGGGACGTGCAATAATGCCCTGGCCGGCCAGGCCGGGAGCGGCCCCGATTCACCTGGCGCCCCGCTCACGCCGTGCGAAGAAGCGCGCAGCGCTTGCGCTGCCCGTTCGCCGTAAGGATCGGGACGCCGGAGCAGTTGTCCAGCCATTTTCGCTTGAGACATCCTCGCAACTTTGGCCTCGAGAATTCTCTGAACTGAGGTGGTCCGGACACTTTCCCCTGAGACGTCTTCGCAACTTTGACCCCGGAGACCCCCTGCCCCATGGTGGTCCAGCTTTGGTTTCTGGACATCCTCTTTCCTCCGACCTCTGCCCCTCTTCGCCGTTCCCCCGTTCCTCTGTGCCCGTGATGCTGGCGTTCTGCCAGCCCGCGGGAGACGCGGCTGAGTTGGTGCCGTCCAGTGACCCGGCTCGGTCCCTCCAGGCTCCGTCCTCCCGGGCGCAGTCGTGCCACCGAGAGGCAGGAGCCTCGGTCTCAAGGGCCGCGGCAGGTGTTGGCCACGACCAGGCCCGCCTGACGCCGCCAGCGCTCGCCGTGCTCGTTCTCGTGCCATTCGTCCCTCCTCGTTCTCCTCCTCCCCAGGTGCACATTTTTCGGGAGTCGCTGTTCATGGGCGAGTCCCCGCTGGGCGAGGAGGCTTCGGGCGGGGCGTGACTCGGTAGGGTGTGCCGGGAGCAGCAGGGAAACATTCGTATTGACGTCCCACTGCTATCACTATTATAGTCCTGCCTCCTGCTATCTTGCCTCTTTCAAGTGAGAAAGGGCCAGCCAGACCACCATGCTTGGTTTGATGCACAGCCTTGTGCGTTTACTGAACCTCCCTGTCCTGTCCGATCTGTTCCTCAGGTGCGTCTGCTACTGGGCTGCGCTTGCAGGGATGTTTACCATGAGGGATTGGGTCTTCTGGCCTCGAATCTTTCTGGGTCCCCAGCTATACACCTACACCGCGGCTGGCCAGGTCAATCGTGGGCCCAGGATTGGTGCATACGCATTCCCTGACAAGCCAGGTGTGCGTATTGCACAGATCAAGCGCCAGGGGCGGGCCTGGCCAGGATCGGCGCAGGTGTGTGGTCCTCCTTCGTTCGCTTCGCCCCCGTCTCCAGGTTTTTTTCCGCTAGTGCGACTTCTACAACGTGTCCGCTCACGCGTGTGGCGGCCATCGCGTGCTCCGAGAGCTCTCGTTCTGGCCTGTTCTTGCCCCCTCCCTGGGTCCCCGCATGATTGTTGGATACCGAATTATTGGCGTCATCCGCCAAAGATCGTTGCGTGATATTCAACGGGCCTGTTTGGGAAGTCGCCGCGGCAATCGCGGCGACCACACATCGAAGCAAGTCTTATGTCAAGGAGCGGCATGCCCTTCCCAGGCCCCCCGCTCTGCGATGTAGACGCGGGTCCTGGTGAAGGGTCAGGCGACGGAGAGGTGTCAATGTGTGTCCACCATGGGCAGTCGTGGGGTCCATCGTCACGCAGTCGAGAGGTCGGACTTTTCCCTCGCCTTCTCCTTCCGCCTCGCGGTGCTGGGGGCAGCCCGCGCCGACTACTGGCATCAACAGCAAGCCCCCAGATGCCCCCAACCGCTACACCCTCGTGTACAGGAAGGCAATAGTTTTAGTAGTAGTCTTAGTAGTAGTAGTAGTAGTAGTAGTAGTAGTAGTAGTGGTAGTGGTAGTAGTAGTAGTAGTAGTCGTAGCAGTAGTAGTAGTAGTAGTAGTAGTAGTAGTAGTAGTAGTAGTAGTAGTAGTAGTAGTAGTAGTAGTAGTAGTAGTAGTAGTAGTAGTAGTAGTAGTAGTAGTAGTAGTAGTAGTAGTAGTAGTAGTAGTAGTAGTAGTAGTAGTAGTAGTAGTAGTAGTAGTAGTAGTAGTAGTAGTAGTAGTAGTAGTAGTAGTAGTAGTAGTAGTAGTAGTAGTAGTCGTAGTAGTAGTCATCGTCGTCGTCGTCGTCGTGTCGTCGTAGTCGTAGTCGTAGTCGTAGTCGTAGTAGTAGCAGTAGCAGTAGTAGTAGTAGTAGTAGTAGTAGTAGTAGTAGTAGTCGTAGTAGTAGTCGTAGTAGTTAGTAGTAGTAGTAGTAAGTAGTAGTAGTAGTAGTAGTAGTAGTAGTAGTAGTAGTAGTAGTAGCAGCAGCAGCAGCAGGAGTAGCAGCAGCAGCAGGAGTAGTAGTAGTAGTAGTAGTAGTTAGTGGTAGTTAGTAGTAGTCGTAGTCGTAGTCGTAGTCGTAGTCGTAGTCGTAGTCGTAGTCGTAGTCGTAGTCGTAGTCGCAGTAGTAGTAGTAGTCGTAGTAGTAGTAGTAGTAGTAGTCGTCGTAGTCGTAGTCGCAGTCGCAGTCGCAGTCGTAGTCGTAGTCGTAGTCGTAGTCGTAGCAGTAGCAGTAGGAGTAGTAGCAGTAGCAGTAGCAGTAGCAGTAGTAGTAGTAGTAGTAGTAGCAGTAGCAGTAGCAGTAGCAGTAGCAGTAGCAGTGGCAGTGGCAATTGCAGTGGCAGTGGTCGTAGTAGTCGTAGTAGTCGTAGTAGCCCTAGTAGTCGTAGTAGTCGTAGTAATCGTAGTAATCGTAGTAGTCGTAGTAGTCGTAGTAGTCGTAGTAGTCGTAGTAGACGTAGTAGTCGTAGTAGTCGTAGTAGTCGTAGTAGTAGTAGTCGTAGTAGTCGTAGTCGTAGTAGTCGTTAGTCGTAGTCGTCGTAGTCGTCGTAGTCGTCGTAGTCGTCGTAGTCGTCGTAGTCGTCGTAGTCGTCGTAGTCGTCGTAGTCGTCGTAGTCGTCGTAGTCGTCGTAGTCGTCGTAGTCGTCGTAGTCGTCGTAGTCGTTGTAGTCGTCGTAGTTGTCGTAGTCGTCGTAGTCGTCGTAGTCGTCGTAGTCGTCGTAGTCGTCGTAGTGGTCGTAGTCGTCGTAGTCGTCGTAGTCGTCGTAGTCGTAGTAGTAGTCGTAGCCGTAGCCGTAGCCGTATTCGTAGTAGTAGTAGTAGTAGTAGTAGTAGTAGTAGTAGTAGTAGTAGTAGTAGTCGTTGTCGTTGTCGTAGTCGTAGTCGTAGTCGTAGTCGTTGTCGTAGTAGTGATTGCAGTAGTGGTCGTAGTAGTCGTAGTAGTCGTAGTAGTCGTAGTAGTAGTAGTAGTAGTAGTAGTAGTAGTAGTAGTAGTAGTAGTAGTAGTAGTAGTAGTAGTCGTAGTAGTCGTAGTCGTAGTAGTCGTAGTCGTAGTAGTAGTAGTAAGTAGTAGTAGTAGTAGTAGTAGTAGTAGTAGTAGTAGAGTGGAGTAGGAGTAGTAGTAGAGTAGGATAGGAGTAGTAGGAGTAGGAGTAGGAGTAGTAGTAGTAGTAGTAGTAGTAGTAGTAGTAGTAGTAGTAGTAGTAGTAGTTGTAGTAGTAGTAGTAGTAGTAGTAGTAGTAGTAGTAGTAGTAGTAGTAGTAGTAGTAGTGCAGTAGTAGTAGTAGTAGTAGGTCAGTAGTAGTATAGGTAAGTAAGTAGTAGTAGTAGTAGCAGTAGCCAGTAGAGCATAGCAGTAGCAGTAGCGTCGTCGTCGTCGTCGTCGTCGTCGTCGTCGTCGTCGGTCGTCGTCGTCGTCGTCGTCGTCGTCGTCGTCGTCGTCGTCGTTGTAGTCGTAGTAGTAGTAGTAGTAGTAGTAGTAGTAGTAGTAGTAGTAGTAGTAGTAGTAGTAGTAGTAGTAGTAGTAGTAGTAGTAGTAGTAGTAGTAGTAGTAGTAGTAGTAGTAGTAGTAGTAGTAGTAGTAGTAGTAGTAGTAGTAGTAGTAGTAGTAGTAGTAGTAGTCGTAGTACTATTAGGGCATGGCGCCCGCTGCCCGCGGCAGAAGGGAGGGCGGCAAGGACGGTGAGGCCCTTGCTGCCCAAGGCAGGAGGGCTGCAAGGAGAGGAGGAGGAGGAGGAGGAGGAGGAGGAGGAGGAGGAGGAGGAGGAGGATGAGGAGGAGGAGAGGAGGAGAAGGTCAGACACCAGCTGCCACCACAGCCGGGTCATCTTGACGGCCCGGTGTGTTGTTCAACCGTCCCCCCCCCTTCGCAGCCGTCTTACAGGTGAAGTGCCCGACCGATTGCCGACTCTCCCCCTTGTCTTCCCCTGCCCCCTCGCGGCGCCTCCTCGTCCTGGGCCGCCGCCGCCGCTGCGCCCCCAACGGCTCCCGCGCGCTCAGGAGATTCGCAACGTCCTCGCGGAAGCCATGGACACGTGGTCATCGGGGGCGGGGCAGGGTCTCTGTTGGTCCGATCGATCGGGTTCGGTCTCGAACTCGGCCAGCCTTATCCGTTTCGGTTCCGGTGTCGCAAGGCGCCGATGCAGCCCAGTGTTCTTGGTGGCGGAAAAGGAGGGGGGTGATGTCTAGGGGGGGGGATCTCATGGCGGGGGCCATGCCATCTCCCCAGATTTCATGGCGCCTCTTCTTATTTCAAGACGTCCCCGCCCCGCCCTGGGCCGGGCACGTGCCGCCGGCCATGACTTGCGCGCCCCCCTCTCGGACGCCCCCCCTCTTGGCCGCCCCCGAGTTTCGCACGCAGTGCTGTGCAGCCTTTGCGCCGCCCATCCGACTGAATTCCGACGCCATGCCAGTGCGGCCCGATCTGGCGCACGATCGGATCCGATGTGGTTTCCGGTTCGGTGCCGACGGATCCTTGCCAGGGAGGTACGAGGCATTTTGAAGGGCCCCAGGACGCACAAATAAATACACACAAATAAACAGATTTCCCATATTTTCCTATATTTTGGGGGTTTTTGTTTTCCCCCTCCCACTTCCCATATTTTCCCATATTTTCTGGGGAATCGAGGATTAATTGTGTCTGTGTGTTTCTTTTCCTCCTGACACTTATGGGCCTAATGACCTCAATGTCGCCCCGGGGGCACAACGCATCCCATGGCCAGGAGAGCACTGCCGAATTGCCTGCGGTGCCGCATCGTGCGGGTGTGGCCGAAGGTGCGACCGGAGGCGGAGCGGAGCGATGCAGTGTACAGTGTCTTTTGTTGAGCCCCCCACTGCACACTGCCGCAGGGGCGCAATGTGTCACATGATCAGGAGAACACGCCCGCAATCTCGAGGGCACCGATATCGGTGCATGTTAGCAGCGTTATGCCCAGCTCGGCATCGGAGGGGGATCAGTGATGAGGGCTCTTTTTCTTCCAGGCAAGCGCGCACGCATTGCGGCAAGCGCGTCGGCGACAGGCACCCGCGAGCATATATTCTGAAATTGGTCGAGCAGTGCGCTGAGCAGTCGGCGCACGCATGGGTCGTTCTAGCGTCACAACTTACAGTCCCGTTGATGGAGCGCGGTCGAATTGTGGCACAGGCAGGGCCGCGGCTTCCCGACCTTGCACGTGGACCCTCAGCTCAAGCTGCCCCGCCGGCCAGTCGCTAGTGAATGCTGTTTCCTGCATGTGCGCTGCTCTCCGAGTCGCCGGGGCCCAGCAGTCTCAGGTTCGAGGTTGGGATTTGAACATCACCACCGTCCTCATCGTCGTAAGTCGGGCATGTCCCTCTACTGGAGGAATAGTACAAAAATACGATGGGGGGCTGATCTCTTAGCATGTTTTGCTCAGTTTTTTTGTTGAGTATTTGTATATTTGTCGGGAACGATTGCTCTTGTGTTGTTCGACCATGTTGGAGCATTTTTTGGGAATCTTTTTTTCTCCCGAAATTCGCCTCTAGGGGGACATGCCCGACCTGGTCCTCGTCTCCGGTGGAGGGGAGGCCCGCCAACTCGTACCACCCCATCTGCAGGAACTGCGTGACCTTCGCGGAGGACCGGGCCCCCCCCCCTCGAGCGAGCGAGGAGGGGATCGGCCTGTGTCTGCTTCTGTTGGGGTTCCTCGGCGGCTATCGCCGCCTCGGTGGCAGCGTTACAGGACACGCCGCGCTGGCTGCGCACCGCGTCGCGCAGCCCAAGTCGGGCGTGTCCCTCTACAGGGGGAGCATCCAAGAATAATCAAACATTAGTCGGGGACGACTTGTCTTATACTTGGTTTTACCATTTTGGAGCCTTTCGGGCATTTTCGATCGTTCGCCCAAAACCCCCTTGTAGGAGGACATGCCCAACCTGACGCGCAGCTGCCGGCACCGGTCGCCACCCCCTGGGACGTAGCATTGAGCATTACCGAATCTGGTGCATGCGCGGTCGACCGCCGTCCTACTAATGTTTCGTCCCGCCCTGTCCGGCTTAGTCCTGGGTTCAATCTGGCCAGGTTCGGTTCACTGCCCCTGATTCGAGGTTTCTCCCATGGCGACGCGGCTTGGATAGCTCAGCAGGATTCGTGCGGTCAAATGGCCCAACTACAAATGACGCGTAATGCGCAGAGTGCGCCGACACCATTTCGTCACACCATAGTAGCCTGATCCCGAGCTGAACTCAATGCACAGAGCTGCGTGATTCGGTGACGTCACCTCGCTACGCGATCGGTCCTATCTTTTCCTACCCCCCCCCCTCGCCATCCCTGCCCCTTCTCCCCCCCCCTGGCAGCGCGGCGTCCAAACGTGCGCGGTCCCCCCTGCGTCTGCCCCAAGTCTCGTCCTCCCCCTTTCCTCCCCTCCTCGAAAACAGAGGTTTCGTGCAAGGAGCTGCGTCGACAGCCTGTAGCTGCTCCAAGCAGAGGGCCCGATCACTTTCGAACTCACCTTCTATTCGTCCTGCGCCCCCTCCTCCCCTGCTTCTACCTTGCTCTCCCCCCCTCTTCTTCTCGCCCCTCCTTCCTCTCGCCCCGAGTTTCTCCTTCCCTCTCGTTCCGAGTTTCTCCTTCTACCTTGCTCTCCCCCACTCTCCCTCTCGCCCCTCCTCCCTCTCGCACCCTCCCCCTCCCGCCCCGAGCTTCTCTTCTCCCCCCCTCTCCAGATCTCCGACGTCGTGATTTTTGTCCGCGGCGCGGCCCCCCCCCCGAGATCTTTGGAAACAACTTCCAATCAGAGGCAGGCCCGTCATCCCGAGACGTTGGTTCGCTTTTTGGGGGCAGCACGCGGGAGGAACGTGGTTGGAAGACGGGGAGGCGGAATGGCAGGAGGAGGAGAAGGAGGAGGGCGAGAAAGAGGAGGAGGAAGAGGAGGAGGACGAGGAGCAGGAGGAGCAGGAGGAATGCTAATTACCCCAGTGCGACCCTACCAAGAAGTTGGAGCCCCTAGGAAAGCAGCATTAGTTGCTATGCTATGTAATGCCATGCTATGCTATGCTGCGCTATGATATGCTATGCTATGCTATGTTATGCTGCGCTATGATATGATATGTTATGATATGATATGTCATGCTATGCTAAGCTATGATGTGCTGTGCTATGCTATACTAAGCTGCGCTGTGCTATGCTATGTCATGATATGCGATGCTTTGTTGCGCTATGGTATGCTATGCTGGGCTATACTATGCTGTGCTGCGCTATGCGATGCTATGCTATGCTGTGCTCTGCTATGCTAAAGCTCAGCGAAGCTAAGATGAAGATAAGCTAAGCTAAGATAAACCTGAGCTTAGATGAAGCTAAGCTAAGCTAAGATGCAATAAGCTAAGCTAAGATGAGATAAGCAACGCTACGCTAAGGGGACGTAACTGGGGGAACCGCGGGGCGGATACTGGAGGAACCGCCCGGGGCGCTTTCCACTGCCCGGTCCCTTTAAGCCCAGAGAGTAAGAACCCTTTTAGGCAGAGCCTAGGTAGGGAATCAATTACCCCAGTGCGACCCTACCTAGAAGTTGGAGCCCCTAGGAAAGCAGCATTAGTTGCGATACCATGCTATGCTATGCTGCGCTATGCTGTGCTATGCTATGCTATGCGAAGCTATGCTATGCTATGTCATGCTGCGCTGTGCTATGCTAAGCTATGCTACGCTGCGCTATGCTATGCTGTGCTGTGCTATGCTATGCTGCGCTATGCTATGCTATGATATGCTTGGCTATGCTATGCCATGCCATGCTAATGCAGCGCTGCGCCATGCTAAGCTAAGCTAAGTTACGCTAAGTTAACCCTCTAGGCAGAGCCTAGGTAGGGAATTACGCCCATGCTATGCTGGGCTATGCTATGAGATGCTATGCTGGGCTATGCTACGCTATGCTATGCTGTGCTCTGCTATGCTAAAGCTCAGCGAAGCTAAGATGAAGGTGAGCTATGCTAAGATAAACCTGAGTTAAGATGAAGGCTAAGCTAAGCTAAGATGAAATAAGCTAAGCTAAGATGAGATAAGCAACGCTAGCTAAGGGGACGTAACTGGGGGAACCGCGGGGCGGATACTGGGGGAACCGCCCGGGGCGCTTTCCACTGCCCGGCCCTTTAAGCCCAGAGAGTAAGAGCCCTTTTAGGCAGAGCCTAGGTAGGGAATCGGAATCAATTACCCCAGTGCGACCCTACCTAGAAGTTGGAGCCCCTAGGAAAGCAGCATTAGTTGCGATACCATGCTATGCTACGCTGCGCTATGCTATGCTATGCTGCGCTATGCTATGCTATGCTATGCGAAGCTATGCTATGTCATGCTGCGCTGTGCCATGCTATGCTATGCTGCGCTGCGCTGCGCTGAGGATGAGGGGAGCCGCCCGGGGCGCTTTCCACTGCCGTCGAGGCCTCCGGGCCGCAGCCGGCGGCCCGGACAAGAGAGGGCCAGAGTCGGAGAGCCAGTGCGTTGCTCTCTCGGTCCCGGTCCTCGGTGGCCGAGGGCAGGCGGTTGCCAGGGGGGCCCGCAGGAGCGGAGGGGGGAGGAGGCAGGAGGGAGGAGGGAGGAGGGGGGAGGGAGGAGGAGAGATGGGGAGGGGGAGGGAGGGAGGAGGAGGAGGAGGGAGGAGGGAAGAGGGAGGAGAGAGGAGGGAGGAGAGAGGAGGGAGGAGGGAGGAGGGGAGAGGGAGGAGGGAAGAGGGAGGAGAGAGGAGGGAGGAGGGAACGGAGGAGGGAGGAGGGAAGAGGGAGGAGAGAGGAGGGAGGAGAGAGGAGGGAGGAGGGAGGAGGGGGAGAGGGAGGAGGGAAGAGGGATGAACTATTTGGCACAGCTTGTCGGCGTGTTAGACAACAATTGTTTGTCACAGGTCGGCGTGGATTTGTTTGGGTTGGCTCGACAATACAGTTCACAGATCTTTGCACATGTCCAGCTCCTACGTGAGCCTGGGCAACCCATTTGGCTCTTGCCACCGCGTTCGTCAGCGACCGTGAGGGGGGCAATCAGGGAGACGGATGGGAGATGTACGCAGGGCAAGTCAGGGTGCAGGGCAAGCGATGTACGGCTCGAGAAGCCACATCACCATCGTCGTTCGTGCATGCATGATTGCGATTCACTTGTTCACCTGAGGAGGGAGGGGGAGGGGGAGGGAGGAGGAGGATGAGAAGGAGGATGAGGAGGAGGAGGAATTGTTTATGCTTCATCGAGGCCGCTCTCCCAGCCATGCTTGTTTCTGCGGGCGCGCGCGTCGACTGTGTCGACCCAGCCGCGGTGGCGCGCACACGCCTGCCGAGCAACAGAGAGGTCGAATAGGAGGACCCGGCGAGGAGGGAGGATGTGGAGGAGGAGAGAGGAGGAAGCAGGGAGGAGGAGAGGAGGATGAGGAAGGGGGGAGGAGGAGGAAGGAGGGGATGAAGGGATGAGGAGGAAGGGGGAGGAGGGAGGAGGATGAGGAAGGTGGGCAGAACGTGAAGTATGAGGAACGATAATGATTAGCGGAAGGGGGAGGAAGAGGATGAGTCGAAGGAGGAGGAGGAGCAAGGAGTAGGGAGGATGATTGTGAGGAGCAGGAGGAGGAGGAGGACGACGATGATGAAGGGGAGGAGGGAAGCCGGATAGGGGAGGTGACGAGGCAGAGGGGGTGCCCCCGTGCCCACTGCAGTTGCGCACGCGCGCGCGCGCGCCCGCGCCGGTTGGCCCCCGCAGGAGCTCGTCAGGTTGCTGCGGGCGCCGGGGCCGTTCCCGGCGTGGGCGCGCGGCGCCGCCGAGGCTCCGCGGGGGTGAGTCTCGCCCTCCTCCTCGTCCCTTGCTCTCGCACACCTATATATACCTGTACGACCACCTTGCGGGTGATAAGAAGGTTTGGGGGGGGCAGCAATTGGCAAAAGTGCACAACCCACGGCGGGACACTGGCGGGACACCAGCGGGACACCGCGTGCCACCGTTTGACGGGAAGAGCATCATGTAGTCCGGCCGCGGCCCAGCCACAGAATTTCGGGACACCAGCGGGACACCGGCGGGACACCGCGCGCCACTAGCCGCCGGAGGAGAATCATTTGGTCCGGTCGCGGCCCAGGGAAAGGAGGATTTCGGGACACCAGCGGGACACCAGCGGGCCACCGGCCGCCGGAGGAGAATCATTTGGTCTGGCCGCGGCCCAGCCACAGGAAGATTTCTTCTCGCCCGCTCACGCAGCTTCGCCTCGCCCGCACGCGCGCACGCACGGCACGCACGACACGAACCCGAAAACGAAACCGATTTCCTGGTAGGGGGGGTCTCCGTTTCACGTCGGATTCACCCCCCAACCTCTGATATGTATATATATATATTATATATAATATATGTATACATGTGTATATATATACATATATACACATACATATATACACACAAGCACGTACATCCATACATACATGCATGATTCCCTACCTAGGCTCTGCCTAGAAGGGTTTTTACTGTGTGGGCTTAAAGGGGCCGGGCAGTGGACCCCGCCCCGGGCGGTTCCCCCGGCATCCGCCCCGCGGTTCCCCCAGTTCCGCCCCCTTACCTTATCTTTGCGTATTTCATCTTAGTTTAGCTTAGCTTCATCTTAGCTTAGTGTAGCTGTAGCTTAGCTTAGCTTATCTCATATTAGCTTAGCGTAGCTTAGTTTTGCTTAGCTTAGCTTAGCTTAGCTTCATCTTAGCTTCGCGTAGCTGTAGCTTAGCTGTAGCTTAGCTTAGCTTAGCTTAGCTTATCTCATCTTAGCTTAGCTTAGCTTAGCTTGGCTTGGCGCGGCTTAGCTTAGCAAAGGCAAAGGCAAAGGCAAAGGCAATGACAAACACAAAGGCAAGAACAAAAGCAAAGGCAATGCAAAGCAACAGCAAAACCAATGCGAAAGTGTAGATGTATATGTAGATGTCAGTGTAGGTGTAGATGTGGATGCAGGTGTAGATGTAGATGTAGATGTAGGTGTAGCTGTAGGTGTAGATGTAGACGTAGATGTGAGTCTCGCTGTTGATGTAGATGTAGATGCAGGTGTAGATGTACGTGTAGCTCTCGGTGTAGATGTAGATGTTGCTTTCCTAAATGCTCCAACTCCTAGGTAGGGTCGCACTGGGATAATTACACACTTACTTCAATACACATTACATACACAGTCATCCATCCATGCGCACACATAACTGCATACACTCACACGTACATGCATACATACATTAATGAACACATACATCATACATACATACATACATACATACATGCATGCATGCATGTATACATACATACATACAACCATACATACATATATGCATACAATCATACATACATACATACATACATACATACATACATACATACATACATACATGCACACATGTATACACACGTACATACATACATACATACATACATACATACATACATACATACATACATACATACATACATACATACATACATGCACACACATACATACATACATACATACATACATACATACATACATACATACATGCATACATACATACATACATACACACACATATATACACATATATACATACATGCATACATACATACACACAAGTATACACACGTAAATACATACATACATACAAACATACATACATACATACATAAATCCATACATACATACATACATACATACATGCATGCATGCATGCATGCATGAATTCATGCATGCATACACATATACATGCATACATGCATGCATGTATGCATGTATGCATGCATACATACATACATACGTACATGCACACATACACACATACATCCATACACCTACATACACAAACATTCCATCTACATGCAAACATACATAGATGCATGCATCCATACACACATGCACACATCCATACATATACACACCTACATACATACATTCATACGTACATGCATACGCGCATATATACGCACATACCTATTCAGTTACTTACTGACACACATTCATGCTGCGTTCCAGGCCTGAGGAGGGCAGGCCCATTCCTTCACGGCTGTGCCGGGGCTCCATGAGCTGCTCTTTCCCATTCCAGGACGACTGCGATGCCATCCAAGTCGGCCACGATGGCTGAAGATGCCCAACGTCCTTGGAAATGACCCTCGCCCTCGTCGTGCTTTGTTGATCCTCTTTTTGACGACCCCTGCCCCCTTCACGACTGATGTCTAGGCCTCCCAATTGGGGTCCAAGCAGGTGGGGTCGGAGGATCACGCCGCATCGCCGATGCATCGGCGACGACGCTCGATATGGAGCCCGATTTTGCCTTCGCCGACGTCGTCGATGGAACGCCGATGCATCATCGACGCATCCGCGGTGCGGCGCGATTCTCTGAGCCCGTCTACTCCGACCCCATGCGGGACACCTCTATTAGAAGAGGAAGGGGACTCCTCCAGCAGAGCACCAATCGGGAGGGGAGGAGGGCGAGGAGCCCCCTTCCCCTCCCCCCTCTCCCCCTCCCCTTTCATCCTTTCCCCCTCTCCCCCCTCTCCCTCCCCCCTTCCCCTCCCCCCTTCCCCTCCCCTTTCCCCCCCTCCCCCTCCCCTGTCCCCGGCGCCCGGCGGGCGCCGGAGCGCGCCGGTGGCGCCCGCTGCCGGCGGCAGGCCGCCAAGGGGCCCGTGCTCCTCGCGATGGCCGACGCAGGTGCGCGCGAGGGGGCGCCCGCAGGGAGGGCCGGAAGGTCGAAGAGGCGAGGGCCTAGCCTAAGAGGCGAACAGGCGAAGGTCGAACAGGCGAACAGGGTCGGAAGGTCGAAGAGGGTCGGAAGGGGAACAGGCGAACAGGCGAACAGGACCTAAAAGGCGAACAGGGTCGGAAGGTCGAACAGGCGAAGGTCGAACAGGCGGAAGGCCGAAAAGGCCCGAGGGGCGAGGGGCAGGAGATGTGTGCCGCGTGGGGCCCTCTCGGGGCGCCCTCCCGGAGCGCTCCTGGGGCCGCCGCTCGGCCCGTCGCGGGGCCATCCTGGGCGCGTGGGATGGAGTCGGGCCGGCCCCTCCACCGGAGGGCCATTCCAAGCTATAGTCAAACAACAGTCTGTGCACGGTCTTTGGAAGATATTTGTTCCTTCTGCTTTGGGGGTCGTGGTTGGCGATGTTCCATTCTTCGCCCCAAAGTGCGCCTGCAGGGGGACGTGCCCGACCTGAGCGTAGGAGGTCCAGCCTCGGGCTGCGCACGGGCAGCCCCCCCATGGCGCTCCGGGCCGGGGCGCGGAGCGCATTCGGGGCGCGACGCGGGAGGCGGCGCCGGGGTGTGGAGGCCGCCCCGGGCTGACTCTGTCGGGGGCGTCTGCTGAGGCCAGGCTGGTCCGGGGGGGGGGGAGGGGCACTGGCACAGAGGCACAGATCATCGTCGCAGAACGCAAGTAGAACCGTAGGGAACTTCTGGAATGTGTGTGTGTGTGTATGTGTGTGTGCGTGTGCGTGTGCGTGTGCGTGTGCGTGCGCGTGTGCGTGTGTGCGTGTGTGCGTGTGTGCGTGTGTGCGTGTGCGTGTGTGTGCGTGTGTGTGTAGGTGTGTGTGTGTGTGTGTGTGTGTGCGTGTGCGTGTGCGTGTGCGTGTGCGTGTGCGTGTGCGTATATGTGTGTGTGTGTGTGCGTGTGTGTGTGTGTGCGTGTGTGTGTGTGTGTGTGTCTCCCTGGGCCTATTCAGTTGAGGCTACTCGGGGGGCCTACCGAGGCCAGGTTGGGGTTAGCTCGGGGGGGGGGCTGCGGAGGGCAAACCTTAAGACGGGCCTGTCCCTCTAAAGGAGGAACATTCGAAAATAGTCCAAAAATGGTCTGGGGAATGCATTCGGGGAGCATGTGTTGAGTCTTTTTTTGATCTACCGTATAAAATCCCCCTGTAGGGGGACAGGCCCGACCTAAGGCAAGCCAGGAATGCCCGGAGGTGGGGCGGCGCTCCGCGCGCAGGCCGAGGGCGAGGGCGAGTTGCACAGAGGGCGGGGCCCAGAAGCAGGGTGGGCAGGAGGAGGAGGAGGAGAAGGAGGAGGAGGAGGAGGAGGAGGAGGAGGAGGAGGAGGAGGAGGCGGAGGAGGAGGAGGAGGAGGAGGAGGAGGAGGGGAGGAGGAGGAGGAGGAGGAGGAGGGGGAGGAGGAGGAGGAGGAGGAGGAGGAGGAGGAGGAGGAGGAGGAGGAGGAGGAGGGGGAGGAGGGGGAGGAGAAGGGGCAGGAGGAGGGGGAGAAGTGCCACGTCGGCCAGGGGCAATGGGATGAGGTTGAGGACGTCGGCCACGCCGGGGAGGAGTGTGGGGAGTCGGGTGGGGTGGGGGGGGGGCGAGAAGGTCGGGAGGGGTTCGGGACGAGGCACAGAGGTGGCGGTCGGTGCCCCTCTTCTCCCTGTCCTCGCTCCTCTTTCTGATCATGTTCCTTCCCTCATCCTCGTTGCTTTTCTTGCCCGGCTCCTGATTCCCACTCCTCCATCCATCATCCGCTCTCCCGCCTACCTCCTCTCCCTCCGCCTATTCATATATACCTCCCTCCCCGCTTCTGCCCTCCTGCATGGGGTTAGCTGTTATCTGTGCGAGCAGAGCGGCCCGGGTGGCGCGCACGAGTGCGGCATGCACGCAGCGCTCCAGTACTCGTTCCACCTTTCCATTGCACATCTATATACACACTTACTCTGATACGCGCATCTATATACATGCATGTGCATACATGGCAATGTACATATGCATGAGTTTTACACCGATCTACGCACTGTATACTAACACAGCTGTAGAGGGAGAGACAGAAAGAGTGAGCGGGAGAAAGAGAGAGAGAGAGAGACCAGGATACGTTACACCGAATGGCACAAGGCGCCATGGATGAAGCCGTTGTCTATATTTTCGCAGCAGGAGCTCCCAAATGAGCACCGAGAGAACGGGAACGTTAGGCAGCCAATCCGCTTTAAATCAGCATCGTTAGACTTATTCTCATGCCCAGTGAGCCAGGGCTCCTTAGCGCCACCAGCCTGCCCCCTCGAGGTTAGGAAGGATGCCGCGAGGCCCGACGAAGGCGGCGTCTATCGTCACCCAGGGGGGGGGGTCTGCTGGGCAGCGGGGCCGAGGCTTTCCCAGCGGAGATGGGGGTAGGTCTAGCCATGTCCATGTGACTGCTCATCATCATCATCATCATCATCATCATCATCATCATCATCATCATTATCATTATCATCATCATCATCACTTTCATCATCATCATCATCATCATCATCATCATCATCATCATCATCATCATCATCATCCTTATCATCATCATAATCAGCATCATCATCATCGTCACCATCCTCACCACCATCACCACCATCACCACCATCATCATCGTCATCGTCATCGTCATCGTCATCGTCATCGTCATGATCATCATTACCATCATTATCGCAGACGGTGCCCTCGCCGCCAACATCAGCATCATCACAATCACCATCATCATTATTCAATCGCTTCGCTCATTCAGCCGGACCACATGGCGCGCCTTGCAATCCTTTTGCGCTTCCTGGATCCTCGGCGCTCTCCAAAGCGCCCAAGATTCGTCCCAGATGCAAGAGATGGCTTCCAAGACGAACCTGGGCGGCCCCCAAAACAGCCGAAGAGGTCCCAGAGAAGCCCCAAGGGCGCTCCAAGAGGTCCCCCAAGAGGGCCCACAGAGACAACATTTAGTGATTTTGATTGTGTTCTTCAATGTGTTTCACGCTATCGCCTCTTCGAGAAGGAAGGAAGGAGAGGAGGAGGAGGAGGAGGAGATGAAGAGGATGAGGAGGAGGCCTCTCGATCGCTTCTTGGGGCATTTTTGGACCAGACTTGATCGTGGACAAGACGCATTTTTGAGAGGCTGCTTGGGGTCTCTTGGAAGGCCTCTCGGGAGCCTTTTGGCGGTATTTTTGGGACCTCCTGGGGCCACTTGCGGGCACCCCGGGGCCTATTGCGAGACTCTCAGGGGGTTTCTTGGGGCCTTGTGGGGGCCTCTCCGGGCGGAGAGCTGACATGTCCGTTCGGGTGCCTCCTCAGGGCCCGCTCTTGAGCTCTCTTGGGGGCCGTCTTGGAGGGCTCCTGGAGGGCTCTTGGGCTGTCTTCGGGCCCCCTGGGGCCGGTTCGGGGCCCTCCTGGAGGCGTCTTGGGTCGTGTTGGGGTAATTTTCGGGGCATCTTGGGCCGTCTTGGAGCGCGGATAAGGCGAAACGGCGAGAACGCCTAAATCCTGGAACCCCCCAGAGGACCCTCTGGGGAGGGTTCTTGGTGGCCTCTTGGGGCGTTTGAAGGGCGTCTTGGGCCATCCGACGGCCACATTGGGCGTCTTGGACCGATCGTTCGACGACTGGCAGCCCTCTTGGACCGTCTTGGCGGCCGTTTGGGTCCCTCTTGGAACGCTCTGGAGGGCCTGAAGGGCGGCGCCCAGAAAAGAAACCACTTTTCGTCCGGAGACCCCCTGGGGCCGCCCCGCGTGCTCAAAGTAGAATGCTGTGAAGCAGCCGCTGGAGGTCTTAGCACGCCTCTTGCCCGTTGGGCCGGCGAATTGTTGCCCCATTTCTTGTCATGGTCATCACCATCATCATCATCATCATCATCATCATCATCATCATCATCATCATAAAATTAATAATAATAATAATCATCATCATCATCATCAGCATCAGCATCAGCATCAGCATCAGCATCATCATCATCGTCATCGTCATCATCAGCATCATCATCATCCTTATCATCATCATCATCATCATCATCAGCATCATCATCATCATCATCCTTATCATCATCATCATCCTTATCATCATCATAATCATCATCATCATCATCATCATCATCATCATCATTATCACCTTCAGCATCTCTATCATCATCTTCATCATCAGCATCATCATTATACTCATCATCAGCATCGTCTTCATCATCGTCATCGTCATGGTCATCGTCATATCCATCATCAGCAGCATCGTCATCGCCATCGCCATAAATAGCAGCATCATCATCATGATCATCATTATCGTCGTCACGAGCATCATTCACATCATTATTGTCGTCACCATGATCACTGTCGTCATCTCAATAACCATCGCCATCGCCATCACCACCACAATCATCACCACTATTACCATCATCACCATCATCGCCATCAGCAGCAGCATCGCCATCATCCACAACAAACACCATCATCATCGGTTGCATCACCATCATCCTCACCACCATCACCATCACCATCACCATCACCAACATCACCAACATCATCATCGTCAGCATCATGATCATCGTAAGCACCATCATCTGCATCATCATCGCCATCAGCATCGCCATCACCGTCACCATGATAATGATGACGATGATCAGCATCATCAGCAGCAGCAGCAGCATCATTCTCCTCGTCGTCGTCGCTGCCGTCCCTCCTGCGACGTTGCAGCAGGCGGTTCTGGACGCGTTATGGTTGCCGGGCCTGTTGCCGCGGGCTGTCGGTCTGGTCGGTCGTTTACATGTCTGTGCGCCTGGACGCCACGGGCCATCATCACCATCGAAATCATCGTTACGGTAGGTTCGCGTCGTGTCGTCCTGCAGCGACCCCAGCGCGGGCCTGTAAAATCGAGCGCAGCCAGTGGCCCAGAAGCGGTCGATGTTCAACGATCCTGCGATTCTGAAACGGCCGATCGTTCAAGCTTGAACGATCCAAGCAGTGCCGAAGCGTCCTGGCTCGCCTATAGGCCCACCGAGGAATAGTCTAAGAACCTTCTGTGGTCTGCACGAAATGTTTTCAGAACCTTTCTTGCTGAGACTGTCTTGTCTTAACGCGTCTGTTTTTTCTCTAAGAACCCTTGCTTTTGTTCTGAGGGCATTCCTGGGCTGCAAGAACATGCCGTGGTAGGACTTTTGGAATGCCAGGGCGGTCGGTCCCTGCTCAAACGATCCCGCGGCGTCAGGAGCCAACACGGTGGGCCGACACGACGCGGACCTGCTGTAGCATCCGGCCCCCTGCTCCTGCCCGTGCCGGCCGGCGCCCTCCGCGCGCCAGCGTGGGAGTGGGTCAAGTGGTACGTCGCGGAGCCGCCGGACGTGGACGAGCTGCCTGCGGAAGACCCGCACGGGCGGGGAGGGCTGGCGGCGCGTAGATCGGGCCGGACGAGAGGGGGGGATTGGGAAAGGAGGGGGTACGAAATCCGCTGCGTGCAGCTGGTTTCGGCCCCACCGAGGGGCCTGTTCCTCGATACATGGCCGCCTCTGGCAGATGGCGCCGGGAAAATCAGCCACGTGAGCTGATTCTCCCCCCCCCCCCCCTTTGCTATCCCCCCCTTTCGCCCGGTACGAGTAGAGGGGGGTTAGGAGGAGGGGGGAAGGCTTCTTCGAGGGAGGCTGCTCCTCAGAAGGTGCGATCCTTGTCTGTAGATGTAAGGCCCGCGGCTTCTAAGAAGCCTTCCCCCCTTCCCCTACCCCCTTGCGCGCGCCGCCAAGAAGAGGGGAGCAGCATGGCGAGTGTCGGAGGTCAGTCGAGAGAACGGCGGCTCCCCCTGACGTGTGCTCGTCCTCCTTGGGGCTTCCACTGAGGCTCCTCGCCGCCACGGCCAGGAGCCGCCACGAAGAATTTTCTTGAGATGCCGGCGTCGCGTTCTTGCCAGGACCAGCTTGTGGAGTGGGGCCCTCGCCTTGACTTCGCAGCGCCCAGTGTTTCCGCCTCCTCTCCTCTCCTCGCCTCTCCCCACATCTCCTCTCCACTGTCACAATAGTTCGATAGGAGTACTGCGCTCCTCCCCCCCCGAGTATGTGCTGAGAGTGTCCGCCCTCCTCCGCGTATTTTTTTTACACATGCTGCAGGCGAATTGGCCATTCCCAGGTGCTCTTCCAATCCGAACTGTTTCGGTCTTGTGCTCCCGCTGCAGCGCGTGCCTCATCTTAGGATCGGGGCTCTACTCCCGTTGTTCCGAATGACACCCTCACAACAACGCAGGCGACTTTTCTGGATCCGAGTCGTTCCTCATCGTTGTCGCCCCTTTCTTTCCCCTCCTCCCCTCTGGCTCCTCCGGCTCTTGCCACTCCAGTTCTTTATGTTTCTCTTCGTCCTCGCCTTCTCTCTCTTCCTCATCCTCCTTGTTCCTCCTCCTCCTCCATCTGCTCGTCCCCCCTTCTTCCTCCTATGTGCGCAGCTGCCATTTTTCCGATTGCGCCTAGCAGGATTGTTTGTTGGAGCTCCAGGCCCATACGGTCCAGTCGGGCATGTCCTTCTCAAGGAGAAGATTCAGAACGAGTCAAAAGTAGTCTGGGGACGATGTTGTGCATGTTTGGACGATGTTTGAGCATGTTTCGAGTTGTTTTTCATTGTTCGTCCAACATCCGCCTGCAGAAGGACAGGCCCCACTCAAGCCCACAGGAGAAGTCAACGCACTGGGAAGGGCTGGGTGGTGGGGGGGGCCCGATGTTCGAGAGGGCGCGAGCGCACCTAGCTTGCCCTTCCCCACTCTCCTCCCTCCCCCCATCCTCTGCACCCATCCTATTCCATCCCTGCCCCATTCTCCTCCTCCTCCTGCTCCTCCTCCTCCTCCTCTCTTCTTCCGTTATCCTGCCTCCTCCCGCTCTCCTACCTCCCTGCTCCTCCCTCCTCCTACGCCTCCTAACCCATTCTCCTCCCGCCTCCCATCCCTCACACGCTCCGTGGCCCCATAGGGAGCTCCGCCGTAGGCCCCAGCGGCAGCGCCCGCATGGCGACAGCGCACCCATGTCTGCACACCCTTCAACGTCTCGTGGCTCCACGGAGACTCCGCCGACGGCCCCGGTGGCAGCGTCTGCGTGGCGGCACCCCGCCCATGACTGCACGTCCCCTACACGCGTCGTGGCCCCACAGGGAGCTCCAGCGAAGGCCCCGCACCCAATTCGGCACACTCCTCGGGGGCTCCGCCGAAGGCCCCCGCGGCAGCGGCCGCACGGCGGCACCAACGCCGCTTCGGCACGCCCCTCGCGTGCGTCGTGGCCCCGCTGGGAGCTCCGCCGAGCACTCCAGTGGCAGCGCCCCCCCGCATGGCGGCACCGCGCCCCTCTGGGAAGGACCCCGCGGCAGCGTGCGCATGGCGGCACCGAGCCCATCATCGGCACGCCACTGTGGCGTCTTTGTGGGCCCACAGGGATCTCTGCCTGAGGCCTCCTCCTGCTCCTCCTCCTCCTCCTCCTCCTTCTCCTCCTCAGGCCCCAGTGACAGCGCTTGCGTGGCGGCACCGCGCCCCTGTCGGCACCCCCATCGCGCGCCTCGCGAGTCCGCGGGCGGCTCCAGCGGCGGCTCCAGTGGCAGCGCCCGCACGGCGGCGCCGCACCCGTCTCGGCCCTCGCACGCACCGTGGCCTCACCGGGGGCTTCGCAGAAGGCCCCCGTGTCAGGGCCCGCACGGCTGCACCGTCTCACGCGTGTCGTGGCCCCGTAGGGAGCTCTGCCGCAGGCCCCAGCGGCAGCGGCCGCATGGTGGCAGCGCACTTATTTCGGCACTCCGCTCATACGTTTCGTGGCCCCCCTCCCTCATCTGATCTCACCTGTTTCGGGATGCGCGAAAGTTGCGTATGATTGACACCGTCACCGCGACAATTACAGCGGGGCGTTTCCCGGGGACCCTCAGGAACCGATGTAGCTCGAAACGAAAATGGAGCTGACAGATGGGGTCTAGGGTTATGATGTTCCAACCTAGTTTAGGCTTGATCGCCAGAAAAAGTTTCGAGCACCAAAAAGTACGTAAACTGGACGGTTTTCGCGTGTCGGGCCCTGGGAGGCGATACTTGTTCGACACTGTTTCGACGCTTTTCTGGGTGCTCGAGATCATTTCTGGGATGTGGTCCTTAAGCGCGATGGAAGCAACATAGGTCTGGGGCTCTGGCCGCGCGTCTCTTCTCACGATGCTGCATCTTTTTCGCAGCGACGTCGGATCTCCAGGGACGGGTCAGGGTGGACCCTCGGGAGGGGTCCGGGGGGTCGTTTGTCGTGCGGACCTGTCCTGGGGTCGTAAGCTTGCTGCCGTTTGCGGCCCAGGGGACCCGCCAGGGCCCTGGCAGCGTCAAACAAGGAGTCGGGAAGAAGAGCTGGCCCCAGGAGAAGGCCCTGCAGGGTGTCCAGGCCACAATGCCGGACGAGTTAATCCAAATTAGTTCTCGCCTCTCTCTGGGGGGCTGGGGTTTAACCTCCGGTTCAGTTTTGCGGGGGCGCCAGTGGAGGTAGTCACGGACCCCCGCCTCCTCCGCAACGGCGTGGTCGCCTTGCGCTTCTGCGCGCGCGAACTCGATTGGGCCCGTTCCGAACTTCGGGGGCGCGCCGCGGAGCGCCACTGGAGCGGGCGCATGGCGGCGCGCTGGATCAAACAGGGGCCACGCGGGCGCCGAGGACTCGCGCGCCTGCCCGGGGCATCTCTGGAGGGGGCAGGGCAGGCAATGCGACCGCGGACTGCTTGGCAGGGGCAGCGCGGCGGATATGGAGCGGGACCCAGAAGAGGAGGAGGGTGGACGAGAGAGCTAGGCAGGAGGAGGTGGATGAGAGGACGCTCGGGCGGTGTTGGATGCGAGACGAAATGACATCATCAAGGGCAGGAATGCGAGATGGAAGCGCGAGGGTGACAGAGAAAGAGAGACATAAACAACACGTGTGTGCGTGAGCGCGGGAGGAACCACGCAGAGAGCGAGAGTGAGGACACCGCAACAATAACCGCCACCCCCTGATAAACATTGGGTTCCCCTTTTTCACCGTTGAGAGTTCATTATCCCTGGACAATACAGGTTTGGCCAGGGAAGAGAGGCGGCAAGGCCGAACTTTTGCATCGCGGAGGAAAGCTGCGAATCGAAGTTGCTCTCTGCACGTGGAGCAGCAAGGATTTCTAAGGCTTCCGATTAATTTCGTAGGCCTTCCGCGCCCAGCCCGATGTCTTCGTATCCCCGTTGTCTCTGTTTTTTTCTCATGCACTCAAATGAGTCGCCATGGACGACTCCTGCACATGTGCCGTTGAAGATGTTTCGAAAGAGTTGGGTTTTGCATTAAAGCAATCCTTAAGTACCGATTTGAAGTTTTTTGGGGAAAATTGGTCTTGGGTTTCCTCCTCCTCCTCCTCATCCTTCTCATCCTCCTCCTGTGGGTTTCCATTGGGATTGCACAGATTGCCGAAGGAACCCGATGGATTTCGCCAAGATTCCGATGGATTATGTAAGGATTCCGATGGGTATCCTAAGGAGTCCAGTGGGCGTCCATCGGGTTTTTATGGATTTCGAAAGGATCCTTCTGATTTTCTCATTTTTCGTATGAAGACTCAAGATCAGCATGATCATCACCATCGTCTTCATCTTCATCATTATGCTGGTATCTCCAGGAAAACGTTGATTACCCCCCCTTATCCGGAGCTGTCCGCTAACGAGAAACGAAGAGTGGAGACGGGAAACAGAGAGAGAGAGAGTGAGAGACACAAGCAAAAGAACAAGGGAGAGGGAGAGAGTCGGATGACGGCGAGGATCAGGAGTGGATGGGCGTTTTTGGATCTCCGCGACCTCGCCCCTCCCCTCCCTGCCTCCTGTGTGTTCCTCCCCCGTCACGCCCACCCCCTCTTCATCATCCCCACTTCCAGGACGGGGAGTGCTGAAGCGGAGGGGGGTGGGCGTCCACGGACGGCGAGGAAGGAGGACGGAGGAAAGAGTGAGACAGGAAGGGGAGTGGAGGGATTTCCTGCCCCTCCCGTCCTCCTTCCTGCCCAGCCCCCCCCCCTCATCATCGCGGAGGGTTGGCCCAGGCCGAGACGGGCCCGCGCCGCCGACCCCCTCTGCTGAGGGCCGGGGGTGGTTGGCGCCGCTGTGCTGCTCCTGCGGCAGGGTGCCCGCGGTAACCGCCTGGCTCGCTCGCACTCCTCCTTCTCTTATGGGGGCAACGACGGGGGCGATAGGCAGAAGGGGGATGCACCGACCTCGAATGGTTGATACATCGACGACGCATCGTGGACATCAGGGCGATGCTTCGACGATGTATAGAATTTGAATTGGGTGGTCTGCGTCGACGATGTACAGCCGATATGTGTATATCTATATATATATGTATATGTATACATACATATATATATATATATATATATATATATATATATATGGATTTGCAGTTCCATATATTAGCCATCCAAGGTCGATAAGTCCTCCCCTATGCACATCCCCCTCTGTTCAATGTTGGAGGTGTTATTCGGTGCCGGCCTCCAGGGGCCCGTGTCGGGCCACGGGACCCTCAACTTTGGACCGGGGGCGGCGGACAGCTACCCCCAGGAGGCCGGACTGGAGGGCCTGGCAGTGAACAAGTTTTGGGTAATCCGAATTTATGGTCAGCACATCTGTCATTTGAGCATGGACATGTTCACGAAGCGGAGCGTGTTGTGCAATCCATGTCGGTGCCAGCTCTGGTCGCATGACCCCCTCGGCGGCCTTCGCAGCCAGTGGGGGCGGTTCGACACGCATGAGACATGAAGGTGGCTCACCTGATGAGAGGAAGTGAGAGCATTGCCCCCCCTGCTCTTGTTGCCCATCCCTCCCTTCACCCACTCGCATCGTGAAACCACAAACACGGTGCGAACTGTTTTTTGTGAGTTGTTCCATGGCTCCTCGGCGGGCTAGGGTCTCTCACCGACCCCGTCGTGCAAGTGTCTGCGCACAGGATACCCGGGCGATTTCCACCCAGACGTGTCGGTAGAGCGAGTCGGGCGAGTCGCCCGAGGTTACTCGGAATTGAGGAGAAGAGGGAGGAGGAGGCGGAGGAGGAGGAGGAGGAGGAGGAGGAGGACCCCCTTTCCCTCCTACTTGTGGTGGTGGTGGTGGCAAACACGCTCACCACTTCCCCCACGCCCTGCCGGAGGGCCGCGGGGCCCCGGTCCTCCCCTCGGAACGGGGGCTCTCTCGCCGGAGCCGGGCAGGCCCGCAGGGCCCTTTCGTCGTGCAGAGGTGTGCCGTCCCGCACTCGAGGGCCGAGGAGGAGGAGGAGGATGAGGATGGGAGGGAGGGAGGAGGAGGGAGGAGGAGGAGGAGGAGGAGGAGGAGGAGGAGGAGGAGGAGGAGGAGGAGGATAGAGGAGGAGAGGAGGAGGAGGAGGAGGAGGAGGAGGAGGAGGAGGGGAGGAGGAGAGGAGGAGGAGGAGGAGGAGGAGGAGGAGGAGGAGGAGGAGGAGGAGGAGGAAGAGGAGGAGGAGGAGGAGGAGGAGGAGGAGGAAGAAGAAGAAGAAGAAGAAAAATAAGAGAAGAGGAGGAGAGGAGGAGGGGGAGGGAGGAGGAGGAGGAGGAGGAGGAGGAGAGGAGGAGGAGGAGGAGGAGGAGGAGGAGGAGGAGGAGAGGAGGAGGGAGGAGGAGGAGAGGAGGAGGAGAAGGATGGAGGAGGAGGAGGAGGAGGAGGAGGAGGGGGAGGAGGAGGGGG
>CAUYUJ010017901.1:75000-90000 GCA_963575745.1 Prorocentrum cordatum
CGTCGGGGTCCTGCTCGATCAAGTCCGATTGTAGGGGGGTCGGCGGCGGCCCGATGCGGAGCCCGATTTTTCTCCGCGCAGGCGTCGCCGATGCGCCGCCGATGCGTCGCCGATACATCGCCGATGCATCGTGGAGGCATCGCCGATGCAGGGACGATGCGGCGCGGTCCTCCGAGCCCATCTACTCGGACAACATCTTGGAGGCCCCTGTGGGACGGAGCGCGGGCGGAGCTCGGGGCATCGTTCGGGGGGATACAGTCAACCAGTATAGTAAGGATTGGCAACCTTCCCAAGGGTACCCTTGCATCCTTTCCTCCTCGGTCCATCCTTGGCCACTTTCGTTGGCCGCTCCCCGCTCGAAACGCCTCGAAATGGGCGTCCAAGGCCCTTGCATCCTTATCGCGCATCCTTACTATCCGGGTTGACTGTAGGCTCAATTGCGTGGTCCTTCGTGGACGCCTCAGAGGGTCCCCAAGTTCATAGCGGTTTAGGGGCTTCCGTTCGGATGTGGACGATATTTTGGACGACAGGGTGGAGAGGGGTTGACGAAGTCTGGTGGAAATCCGGTCGAAATCCCGCTGATGATAGGTCCACAGCGGCTCCCATGAACATTCGCGCAGGCGCAGTTGGGGATGCTTCGGCTCCCTATCGCCCATTGATCGCCGATGGGGCAGGGTTGTGGGATTGGCTCTCAGGAGCCTATCGCCGATCTCTCGGCGATGTGTTGCCGATTCCACGCCTGTTTCCATTCCCTCTGAGCTGGTCCCCCCCTGACATTGCCCCTCATGCGAGCAGCGAAGGAACGGAGCGGAGCGGAGCGGTCCATTTGTGAGAGAAGGGTGTCTGGGAGAACCAAGTACTGATACCAGTGGCCTTGCCTCGTTTCCGTCTTCTGTGGGGCCTCCCGGGAGCCCTTCGTCGCCAGGGCCAGATCGAACGCATCACGGGAGAGGTCCGGAGAGTAACGGCATCGGTATATTCTGGTTTCTTCAGCTCAGGTGAGCGTGGACTGTGTTCCAGCATGAGCTCTCGAGCAGCCTTGCGGCACATTCCGCGCCCTCCTGCGGAGCTGCGGCACGAAAATTTTCTGCCAGTTGCGACCGGGACTCATTGGGCCCCCGACGGAGGAAGGGGGAGGGGTGAAGGAAGGAAGGGAGGGAGGGAATCAATCACGAAGGCGTTTTTTTTCTAAACCTCCACTGGCCTTCGTCTGGGGCAAGCGATGACGCCGGATGTCCGCGGAGGGGAGGGGAGCGAAGTCGAAGAGGGAGGAGAGATGGGGGGGGGAATGAGAGCCGAGCGGAGGGAAAGGCTCGGAGGGGAAGAAGGGAACGGAGGGGCTGTGCCGCGGCGAATCGCCCTGGAGATCAGTCATGAGGAGACCAGGGGCGTCGGGGTGTCGTTGAGTGGGGATGGGATCTTCGAGAATTCGTTGGCTTACGCGGCACCGCCGACCCCTTGAGCCCCGGATGCTTCTCTTCCAGGAGCGTTGCCGCAGAAGCGTCCTGACGCCGTGCGCCCTTCTGAGAAACCCACCGCCGTGTTCAAAATGGGCTCCGTTGGGTCGGTTGGGGCCCCTCTTCGGGGCCAGTTGCAGGCTTCTGGATACATCTTAGAGGCCCTTTGGGGGCGTGAGAAGTGGCTGGAAGGGTGGAGGTCCCAAAGGGAAGGAGACGACGGTATCCATTTTGTTTCAACCATTTTGGCTTGTCAACGCAGCTGGCCAGGACAGCCTAGGCCTTCTATTGACTGCAAATAGATCCGCTCAACGGAAAAAGACACCGACGCCGACCAGTTCCGTTTAACAGAACGTAATCAGTACCGGGAAGAACATGGAGGCCATGTGCAAACGAACAGGTGGCGGTGGTGGTGGTGGTGATACTAGGCAAGAAGGTAAGTGCCATTTCATTCTCGTAGGCTTCAAGTCTCCGCTCATCGGCAGGACAACCCTTCGCCGTGCCGCAACGCAGGTGCGAGACCTATGTGCTTCACACACCGAGCGCGAAAAAGGGACGATCAAATCCTTTGACACGTCACGGAAAGCACTCGTTGAATTTCCATTTGCCGTCACGTGCTCGGACTTCCCCAACATGTGCAAGTCGCAGGGTACAGTGCCGCTCCGGAGCTCCATATCGCAAGGCGCGGTGTGCCAGTCAAGACCGTCGGCTGCTCTTGGGAATGGTCTGGAAGGTGATTTCAGAAACTTTTCAGGCCGCTACGAGGGTTGCCCCAACGATTTCGTAGGCACGGTGTTCGTGTTGGCCACGCCTGAGGATCCCGTCGCGCTCGTGCGGTACAAGATGGAGGGTGGCAGCATTTAGCACACCACCGAAGAATTTGCTGTTTCTAACTTCTGTATCCGGTCTTCTTTACTGGGGGTGCAAAGCGCCCTAGTCGCCATCCTTTCAAGGTGAAGCCAACGGCTCTGACCAGCTGCAGTGTGTGGAAGCACCTGCGCAGGCCTAAACAGGGAACCTACATGAAGACTTGAGCGATGAGGAGGCCTCGAGTTTTGTTTTGCGGCGCGCGCAGCTAACCACACCCAGTGATGATCAGTCGCCGAAAGATGTAGATAACCAGCTTCAATATCTTTAAAACATGGGGTTCGGCTGCATCACTTGGCAGGCCAAGTGTGGGCTCTGGGGCTTTTCTAGATGCTCGAGGCGTCCCGCACAGTCCGTCCCCCTTCGCTGTGGCGGTATGCATTCGGAAAACCAATGGCCACTTTGGCAGGATCCATGGGGGCTTTTTATTTCGCGCAAGCAGATGCAGGTATGCGCTGGGGCGTTGCAGTCCATATGATGTGATTACACTATTGCACAAGCGTCGTGGAGATTATGTAGGTTATAGGTCTGCCATCTACGTATGCTGGAGGGGTGGCCACGGTGATCAGCAAACGCTTGCGACGCCAAGTCGCCAGTGGTTCAGGTCGCATAATCGCAGACGTGAGGGCTATCATCCCGCGACTGCACGGGGGAAGGGGTGCCTGTACGATTGCGAACCGCCACGTGCCAAACGCAAGCCAGGGATTGGCGAGCTACGCGCGTGTTCTGCGCAGTAGCACGGCCAGCCTCCCGATCGGCTCGCAGGCCGTGAGTCTCGCGCTTGGCGACCGGGAAATTTCGTTGCGGCCGGGCGAAGGGGGGGCGGCGGAGAATGAGCTGGTCTGGGGCGGTGGGGGGTGGCCAGCATCACGTTGAGCTTATCGAGCTGCGTGAGCATTGGCTCGAGCGCATCCAGCACGAGCCGACGCGGCTTGGCTGGAATACTGACGCGACGTTGCGAACGCTTGCGCGGATATGCCGTGCGCTGGAGATCTGGGCTGCACCCAGCCGCATTGCTCAGCAGTTCCCGACCCCAGCACGCGCGCCAGCACTTGCGCATATGGTAGAAGCTCCCGTCCAGGCAGTTCCCCCTCGGAGGTTTGCAGAGCCATCCGCTGCCGCCCCAGGTGCGCAACTTGCGGAGGGATTCGATTGGGCCATGATTGCGATCAGGGGGGCTGCGTTTTGGGCATTATATCTGCGCGCGCGCCCTATCTGTCCACCCGAGCTTGAGCGCCTCCTTGATGTTGGAAAGAGCGTGTTCTACCGCTGCTGGCGGAAAACCGGGGGGGGTCACTACCGGTTCGAACCCTTCCCCCCCCCCCCCCCTCCGGAAAACCGGGGGGGAGTCACTGCCGGTTCGACCCCCCCCCCCCAGCTCATCTTGAAAGGGGGGGGGGGGGTCACTACCGGTTCGAACCCCTCCCCCCCCCCCCCATCGGAAACCGGGGGGGGTCACTACCGGTTCGAACCCCCCCCCCCTTCGAAAACCGAGTGGGGGTGCGGACAGTGGTGGGGACGGTGTTGGTGGGGACAGTGGTGAGGGGATAGCGGGACAGTGGTGGGGACAGTGGGACAGTGGGACAGTGGTGGGGACGGTAGTGGTGGGGACAGTGGTGGGGACAATGGTGGGAACAGGGGGGGACAGTGGACAGTGGTGGTGACGGTGGTGGTGGGGACAGTGGTGTGGGGACAATGGGAATGAGGTGGAAACAGTGGGACAGTGGAGGGTACAATGGTGGTGGGGACAGTGGTGAAGGCGGTGGCGAGGACGGCGGTGGGACAATGGGACAGAGGTACAGTGGGGACAGTGGTGGGGACAGTGGGGACAGTGGTGGGAACAGTGGGACAGCTCAGTGGGACAGCGGAGGAGTCAGTGGGACAGTGGGGACAGTGGGGATAGTCGGGCAGTGGTTGGGGCCGTGGAGACAGTGGGGAGAGTGGAACCGTGGTGGGAACAGTTCTGGGGACAGCGGGGACAGTGCGACAGTGGTGGGGGCACTGGTGGGGACAGTAGGGGCGGTGGTGGAACCAGTGGGGACAGTGGTGGTGAGGACAGTGGTGCTGGGAACACCAGTGGGGGATGTGATGCGGACGGTGGTGGGGACCGGGAGTCGTTTGCTGGCGGTGAGTAGGGGGGGGGGGGGGGGGGGGGGGGGGGGTGTCGAACGGTAGTGCCCCCCCCCCGGTTTTCCGGATCCGGAGGGTAGGGGGGGGGGGGGGGGGGTTCGAACCGGTAGTGACCCCCTCCGGTTTTTCCGGATCGGAAGGGGGGGGGGGGGGGGTTCGAACCGGTAGTGACCCCCCCCCCCCGGTTTTCGAGCGGGAAGGGGGGGGGGGGTTAGGGGAGGGGGGGTTTTGCCGGTGAGAGGGGGGAGGGGGGGGGGAGGGGTTCCAGCAGGGGGGGGGGGGGGGATATTCCCAGGGGTGGGGGGGGGCGACCCCTGGGTTCCGGAGGAAAAGGTTGGCAATTTTCCACAGTAAAGCGGCGGTGGATCACGCTCTCTCTGTTGTTGGAATCGTGGCCTGCGCGAGCTTGGATGCTCCGCGCGCGCGCGCCGCGTCGATGCAGGTCGACTTTGCTGAAGGGCGGGAAGGGGCCCCAGTGCCGGGCGGGGGCGCCGCGCTAGGACAAGATGCGTCGGAGCCAGGTTTGTCGGGCAGCAGGTTGTGGGCGCCGCGTGTTTCTGACCGACCTTCGGGGCGCCGACAGCGCGGCGCGCGCCGGCGCCGAAGAGGGCGGGGGAGGGCGCGCCGACCACTGGGGGGGGGCATTTCGTTTTACGAAGGTTGGCTGCGCCTTGTGGCCAGAGACGCCGCTGTTCTGTGGCAGCGCGGATTTGTTTTGTTCGGGGGTTTGGGGCAGCGCGCGGGGCGGCGGCGCAGCGCGCGGCCTGGCGCGCGGGAGGTGGGGCCGGACTTCTCCGCGACCTCCACGAAGAGCTTTCTTCTAGCAGCAGCGCCGCGTTGCCGAGTGGCCCTCGCGCTGGGCCCTGCTACTCTTGGCTGGATGGCTCGGGCCCTGGCGGCGCCGCGCGCGGTGCGACGGGGCGCCGCGAGTCGCGAGTCCGCGGGGCCGTCTGCGTCTCGCGACCTCGACGCCGCGATTGCGCCCCTAGCGCGCGGAGCGCCCCGTCGCGCGAGGGCAGATGCATCGGCGCGCCCGGATTTTAGAGGGGGGGCGAGGGGTCGCCAAATCTCGTCGACTGCGGCTGGCGCCGATGCATCGGGCGCCCAGCAGCACCTCGGTGGCGCTCCGGACAGCCCCCAGCTACAGACTGACTTTGCGGCGGCGTTCCCTTCCATCCACATTGCGCGGATTGCGGCGGCATTGGTAACGGCGTGAGTGCACGTTGCGATCTGAGAGGAAACAATGTTCCCCGGCCAATATCACTGACATGGTTATAGTGGTGGCATACTTCCACGCGTTCAGATAGCCATTGAGAGAGGAGTGATGCGACGGGGCCCGTCGAGCATGCGCGCGTTTGCGTTGGCGACGGATCCGCTGCTGCAGTGGCGCGCCTGGGATGCAATCATCCCGCGGCTCCTCTTGGTCGGGTTCTGGATGTGGAGCGCGCGGGCCGCGGGGCTTCCGATGGGAATTCGGGCCTTCCGCGCGCCGCTTCTTTTTTTTTTTTTTTTTTTTTTTTTTCTCCAGAGCGCGCCGCAGTGCTGCCCGCCGCCCCCCACCCCCCACCCACCCACCCACACACGCGCACGGCACCCCCCACCCAATTCTGACGCGCGCGCAGGGGGCGCGCGCGCATCTGCTGACTGACGGACCATTGAACGCGAAGCCGCGTAAATTGTTCGAAGGGCCCCTCACCTGCGGAGGGAAGATGTGGCTGCTGCACTTGCCGCGCGCCAGTCTTGCTGCGCATGCCCGCTGCCTAAATCATTGTCCACACTGTCAGTCAGAGCCTTGTCGCCCCCGTACCATTATGCGCTCAGACGAATGCTGCGCTGCACGATGTCTCCGCGGGCGGTGGGGAGGGTGCGTTGTGAATCGTGCGTCGGCGACGCGCAGCTATCCCCTACGGTTATACGGTCCCTCGCGTGGCGGTTCGGCGTAAGTGGCGTGCCTATTTTATTCGGGAAGCTCGGTGATTGTGGTGCTTGTCGCGCGGCTCCGTGAGTGGCTCCCTGAGGCCGCCCTTGAAGTAGTGTCGCACGTGCCCTGGTGGCTGCAGCAACTTAGTCGCGCGGCCAGCCCTTCTGGTGCAGTTGCCCAAGCTAAACATGCCTGCCGAGGGCCGCGTACCTTCTCGCGCCGCAGGTCTGCGGCGAAGTACTGCATCTTTGGATGCGGGGGATTGCGGGACACAGGTAATCTCAGACACTTTTCAGCATGTCCACGGGTGATAGGCATGCTTGGCCCCCGGGCCAGCCAAGATTTGCCTGATCATGGCCATGATTGGTGCTCGGACCCTACGTTGTTGACGCTTCGCCTCAGCCCCAGAGCAGATGTGCGTTTCGACCGTCTGTGTGGCGCTCTTTTGCTTATTCACAAGCCCGACCGCCTGTGTGGTGCTCGCGTTCCGTGTCGCAGGGATCCCGCGGTGCAGGTGGCATGGAGTCGAGTGCTTGACCATATTTGTCGGTCCGGTGCAGTGGAGCTGGTAGCACGTTTGCTCTAAAGCGCGCTGTCTCGCTTTCAGTGTGTCTGGACCTGGGGATTCAGCTTTGGGCAACCAGCCGCTTTGGCAGCTGAGCTGCTCGAGCTGAGGCCCGACCGCCTTTCAACATCATCCGTTCGCCCGGGGAAGAAAGAAATGGGTCATGAGACTGGGGCGAGAAGGAGGGTGGGCACAATGGTACTTGTATAAGTTTCGCGAGTCCCCGCCTGTCCATGCAGAAGCCCGGCCCATTAGAGCTGACGGGACATGGAAAGCAGAGACGCAGATGGTGAAACAAGGCGGTCAAAGAGAGGAGCGGGAGGAACGTTTTGAGCCATGTTGGAGGCTATCTTGGAGCATCGGAGGCCTTCTTCTAACTATTGGGTGTTTTGGGGGCGTCTTCGGGTCCTTGTGGGGGTCTGTTGAGGCATCTTGGGCTTTCTTGGGTTTCTGGGGGGTCTTGGGGTTCTCTCGGGGCCCTTGTGGGGCGTCTTGGGGCCATCTTGGGCCCCTTTGGGGGCTCTTTTGCGGCTCTCTTGGGGCTCTCCTGGGAGCTTCGGAGGGCCTCCTGGGGCCATCTTGGAGGCCATCGATCCAAGGAGGGGGGTCCTCGATTTTCTTCCCTTCTCTGGGGCCATCGACGTAGCTTCTTGGGGCGCTCTTGGGGCCCCCTGGGGGCGATCTTGGGCAGTTTTGGGGCCGTTTAGGGGGAAGATTGCCATGTTTGGAGCTCTCTTGGGCCATCGCTGGGCCATCTTGAGGCCCCAAAGGCGCATCGGAAGCGAGGAGGTCACGGGGCCAAACTCTTGTTTGTGTTCCAAAGGGTGTTAAACGGATTTTGGCTTTTCGGCGAGGTCCTGAGGGGTCTCCAAAAGCACTTGGATCCGTCTTGGGGTTTTATTGGGGCCTCTTGGAGGCATGCTGTCTGTTAGATCTATTGAGCCATGTTGGGCTATCCTGAGCGATCCTGCAGGCCACCTTGGGCTCTCTGAGGCCCTGTTGGTGCCACCTTGAGCGCACAAGGGCCCCCGTCAAGGTCCAGGGGGGGGTCGGGGGAGGAGCCAAGTTACCCACCCGCCCGCCCGCAAGCCGTCTTGCTCACTCCCACCCGCCCTCCCAACATACACGTAACAAATGAGGCTCAGCTTTCAGCGGTCGTCTTTGGATGCGCAGCTAGTGGGCTAGTGGGAACCAATATCGACGCCGTGTGCGCCACGCGTGCCACGCGCGCCACGCGCGCAAGACACCCCTGGGGCCCGAGCGTGCCAGACCAGCCTGGTGCGCCACATGCGCCACGTGCCTCCGCGTGCCCTGGTTGTGCCGCATCTTCCAGCCGCGTCACGTACGCCACGTTCGGGGCACGTGCAGAGTGTGTCAGGTGCGCCTGCGCACGTGACAGCACACATCGGGAAGCATGTCGTCCCCCACCATCCATGTCGCAAGCCACTGCATTATTTTGCCTGGTGCGCCTGCGCACAGCAGGTCATACGCCACCACTTGACAGTGATCGTGGGGCGGCCGCGCACGATCCAGATTTAGCAGCGAGGTGCATTTTACATGTTTTTGTCACGTGTGGTAGCCTTGTGCGCAGCATGCCATATGCTGACACCCCCGCGGTCCCTGTCAAAAAACTACAAAGTGCTCGCGGGCCTCACGGACATGACTCCAGACTTTGCCCTAAACCGCACCTCGTTTTGTTTTTTGACAGGGGTGGTGGGGGCGCATCGGGTTGGCCGCGCATGCTCCAAATGTGGAGGCAGAGAACGTGTTGTGTCGTTTTTGACTGGGATGGTGGGGTTGGGCCCTCATGGTTCCTGGCTGGCCGCCGGTCGCCTGGCGGAGGGGGTGAGAGTGTATAATGGCAGAGAACAGTGATAAGCCCCTCCCCGAAGGGAAAGACGGGTTGTGAAAGAGGAAATAGAAACATCGTCAGACCGCCTGTCGCCCAGAGACTGCCCGAAATTGTTTGGTGCGCACGTTCGTCCAGACAAGGTCCCAACACAGAGCTTCATGGGGGACACGGCTTTTGGTATTCGGGTGTCCGTTATCCCGCGGGCGTTTTTGAGGACGAGGAGAAGGAGGAGAGGGATGCGATGCCGACGACGATGATGCCGGGGGGCGATGGCGAAAGATGGTTGTGGAAGTGGTGGTGTTATTGCATGTTGTTATTTTCTCTTCGCCAGGTTTATTTTTGCTCAAGCTGCAGTTTCAGGTTGCAGTTTACTTGCGCCGCTGCTCTAGGGTTACCGCCCTGCAATCTGCCGTCAACGGCCGAGGATTTGTCCGGCCACAGGTGCCTCCTCCCCCCTCCTCCTCTTCCTCCTCATCCTCTTCCTTCCCCCCCCCCTTCTCCTCATCCCCCTCATCCTCATCCTTCTCTTCTCCCTCCCCCTGCCCCCCCTTCCTCCTCTTACTCCTCCTCCTTCTGTTTCTCCCCCTCCCTTGTTGTTCCCCCTCCTCCTTCAGCTTCACCTCCCCCTGCACCTTCCTTGCGGAGCACGGGCCAGAGCCAGAGCCCCGACGTCTGGAGTGTTCTGCCGTGCTGCTTTCGCAGAGGGCGGGAAGCGGGAGCGAAGGGCGAGGAGGCGGAGGCGGAGGACGAGGGAAGCCAGGAGGAGGAGGAGGAGGAGGAGGAGGCGAAGGACGAGGTGGAGCGAAGGAGGAGGCGGAGCGGAGGACGAGCAGGAGCGGAAGGACGAGGAGGAGCGAAGGACGAGGAGGAGCGAAGGATGAGGAGGAGGCGGAGGATCGAAGGACGAGGCGCAAGACAAGCGAGAGATTTGGAGGAGGGATCCGATCCTCCTCGCCCTCCCCCTCGCAAACCTCCTCCTCCTCTTCCTCCTCCTTTGCCCACCACTGAAAGAGCATATCAATGACACGCGCGGTGCCTTTCAAGCTGTGCGTGCTGCTCAGTTGCTCCCAGTGCAGTAACACTCTGGCCGAGTCGCCTGGCTGGTTGGACACTGGTGCTGTTATTGGACAGCGGGCGCGTGCACAACCTTTTGGTTCCTGGGTAAGCCTTGCCAGGATCGGCTCGCCAGTGCTTCTGATGCAACTCCTGGGAGGTTGCATGCAGCATCGACGCTGATATATCCATGGTCGAAGACCGGCCCAGCCTGGCATGCTCCAGCTTGATCTCTCGTAATCCCATTTCATTTCTTGCAATCGGGCAAGGCTCAATCCCAGGTGTATCGGCTGAATGTCTTTCTCATCGGCCTCAATACGGGGTCCCTAAAATGTTGTGGTGACCACACCGAGTGATGAGGGGGGGGATTCGGGGTTATTGCACGGTTTGGGGACTCTGGTCTTTCTCCGAGGACGTCTCGGGCGACAGGGGCCTCCGAGGTCCTAGGACCGTGCGTTGACGGACCGCGCGGTGAGGTTTTTTGTCGGATCTTGAGGTCACCGCGCGGTCCGTCACCTGACAGTTTCGGGACTCGCGATTAGCATTTCTTGATCGTTTTTACGGAGGGTTCTCAGGAATTGCGTCCTCAGAGCGTTTTGGGCTACTCGTTGCGTGCAGCCCGCCCCCTCGGACACTGGGCGATCTGTGCGAAGTAGGCCTCCTCGCCCGAGCTCCGTCCTCTGCTATCAGCGGGTCGACATTCAGACCGCGCGTGGGGCCGAGCTGATTTCTCCTCTCGTCGTCGTCACCCTCGCAGGGCCCACTGCGAGCCGACCGAGCCGATCCGATGACGATCTCGGTTGGCCCGACCCGCTTCGATTCCGATCTATCCCAGCGGCCTTTGGCGCCCCGATGTTTGCTTGGGCGTTGTTGCGCATCTTGCCGCGGCCGATCCGGTTCATTCCGATTAGTTTCCGATGCGGCCCGATCCGAAGTTCATAGGGGAAAGAACAATGACATAGCTATACAAACTCGGAGGTGCGCGTGGATTTCTCGGACCGGCGCTGGACCCCCCTGGCGCCGCCCCTGGCGCGCTCCGCGCGCCAGGGAGGGGGGGTCAGCGCCGATTCGAGAAACCCGCGCGGACCTTAGAGTTTTTTATGTTTATGTCATTGTTCGTTCCCCTAGTTCATTCCACATTTCAAGCGGCTCCGATCTCCCGATTCGATTATGATTGGTACTGTTCTCGACGTCCCGACCGACACCTCCCACGCTGTGCCTTCACGCAGCGTGGGCCTCGGGGGGTTCGACGACTTCCACAGGGCGGGCTTGTCTTCCCGAGTCGTCGTGTTGTGACGGTCCTGCGGCCCGGTGAGGGTCCCTGGAGGCGGATAGTTGCCAGGAGCCGTCACGGCGCGAGGAGGTGTGGGTACTCCTCCTCCTCCTCCTCCTCCTCCGCCTCCTCCTCCTCCCTCTGTCCCTCGTCCTCATCGTTTGCCTCCTCCCCTGCCGGAGGGGCCTCGCTCCGCCGAGGTTGTGCCCGCACGGCGCCGCTCCCAGCGATGTTGCCGCAGCACTTCGAGCTGCTGAAAGGCCCGCCCGCCCACGTGCTCAAAGGCATGATGAGGGGCGGCCGAGGAGTCTCACCAGGCCCAGACCTCTCGGCGCTGTGAAGACCGGGACGTTTTTTGGTGTTGGGGGTGGGGGAGTGGTGGGCTGACGATGCGGGACGACGGAGGAGTCCATTCCACCAGGGCGGAAGCCTGAGGCCCGCGCGTCGCAACAGAGGCAGTGACGGCCAGTCGCCCGGCATGTTTGATCTTTTCGGGTCGCGTCTCAGCCCCGGGGGATCGCCCAACGAGCGGTTTGCGATGAACATTTGGGAACACTTTGTGGGGTTGCCAACAGTTAACGGGCGAAGAACGGTATAAAATAAACTTTTTCGCTGTCGGGGGTGCCTGTCCCAGGGGGGTTGGAAAGTTTATACCCTTACGGTGGCACTGTAGGGGTATAAACTTGCCAGCCGCCCAGGGACAGGCGCCCCCGACAGCGAAACAGTTTTTTTATACCGTTCTTCGCTCGCTGAAAGAGGGTGTTGATGACCCGGGGGGGGATATCCCGATTTCATGGCGCCTCTTCTACAGCCAAGACGCTGAACAAAAACAATAGTTTGGGTTCGGAAAGGGCCCGATGTTCCTTAGGTTCCCCCAGTGCCGTTCCTCTTGCCCTCCTTGGGCACGGAGGCGCTTACAGGACCAAGAAGGGGCTTCGTTCCTTATTTTGCGTTCCTTCTTTCAGCGGCCCGACTGTACTCTCGGCACATCCGTTGGCCCTCCCAGGCCGCGTGCGTGCCTCGGGCCGTGATCTGCGAAGTCCCCTGTTGGAGGCCCCCGCTTGCCGATTCCTGGTCGAAGTTCCCCTCTGCTCTTGGTCCTCATGTGTGGTTCCCCGTGAAGGGTGTTTGCTCCTTCCTGAGTGTGAAGTCCGCTCACTTCCCCATCATATCCTTTCTTCCGCAACTATAGTGGCTCAGGTATTGGCAATAGACGAACAGTGCACTGCTCTCCGCGCAGAGCCGTGGAAAAAAAGGAGTCCTACTCCTCGCCTTTACCTGCGGACCCCGCATAGGAACAGCCCCTCGGCCGTCTCCCTATATATATATATATATACACACACTTCCTCGGCGCATGCCGTGGGTGGTTAATGCTGTTCACGCGGCCTGACGAGTTTTCTGGAGTATGGTGCTCATCAGGTGATGCCCCTGTGTCAGTGGCCACGCCGTCGCGGTCGCAGGAACGGGTGCAGATTGTTCCAGCTGTGAGTAGCATGGAGAGCTGAGCCTTGGGCAAGTTGGCAGCGTTCGCTCCTGATTCGACTACCCCCTCCGGAGCATGTGATGTTTTCCGCGCAAGCGCTGCAAGACGTCAACCAGGAGGTTCAGTACCGAGAGCGAGGGCAATCATTTTATGTGAGCGCTGTGAGGGTCCATCTCCAGCGTCCACATTGTGTGTTTGGATTCCGTACGCGGATGGGGAAATGTGAGTCACGAGCGTGGACAGGGAATATGCACTGCGCACGTTTCTCCCCCATCCTGCCAGTCTGCCGTTCCCCTCATGGTTCGTCGAGGGTTTTAATCGCCACGACCTGGACGCGTCTCGCAAACACTGGCCAGGACGGCGCGGACAACAACGGAGGTCGGAGGCCGGTTTCTTCATTCCATCCTCCTGGCCTTGCTCGTCCTCGCCATTCCGACGTTGGACCGCCACGAGGCGGCCGCTATCCCCTGTGTACCGGCTGGGGGGAAGGCTACGGCCCGAGCTTCGCCAGGCGAGGATGGCGAGTTTGATTCGGACGCCGATGATTTCGGCTTACGTCGCGGACTGCCAGGCTTTAGGCCCGTCCCCTAACAAAACCTCCGATGGTGGAAGTCTACACAACCACCGCGTGAGTAACCAACCCACGAAGATCCATGCCCACCGCCTCCTTATGTCCTCTGAGATCGGCTCCCCAGGCCCTAGTCATGGGCAGATCCTGGCCTAGCACTACTCTCCCCTCTTCCCCGTCGTCGCACTCCACTCCTCCTCCTCGCTCTCCCTTCCCTCCCTTGCAGGCGCGAGGGCTTGAGTCTCTGGGGGGGACGACCGATCCGCATCCCTGTCGTCGCGCTGGCCCGCAAGCCCGCGGGGTGGGTGCGCACGTGACGGGATAGTTCCGCGGCCCGATGGCCACGCCCGCCATCACAGCCTCCCCCAGCCGCTCCCGCCCCACCTGTCTCCCCCCACCCCCCTTATATATACACATATATATAATGCTCCTACCTACTTTTGCATCGATCACCAATGAGAGAGAGAGAGAGAGAAACTAGAGTTTCTAGCACCAAGGAAGCAACGAACCTGGGGGAAGTTCACGTGCCGGGCCCTGTGAGGCGACACTCGTTTGACATTGTTTCGATACTGTTCTTGGTGCTCGTGTTTATTTCTGGGGCGTGGTCGTACAGAACGATGGGAGCAACACGAGCTTTGTTTTCTCAGGCGTGCTTTGAGGCGCACGCGTCGCCTGAAGCGTCAGCAAGCCTGCGCGGGCAACAAGCTGGCCCTGTCTCCAAGCACCCTGAGCGAGGCAGGTGCTCCGACAGTCGACAGCCTCCGCCCAGCGTGAGGGCGACGAGTGGTGGTGAGGGGGTGCCGAGCGAGGGCGGCGGCAGGCATCCGGGATCGGGGAGGGAAAGGGGCATTGGAGGGGGGAGGGGGGAGGGGGACGGGAGAAAAGCCAAGAGCCAGCACGATGGCTCTAATGCGACAGGGGAGGGGCGGCCAGGGGAACGAGGTTAGTCTGCGGGGCGAGGGGAGGGCACGTCGGGTCGGATGAGGGGGGTATAGGCAAGTCGGGCGTGTCCCTCTACAGGAGGAATATCCAATAAGAGTCAGTGCGGGGATGATTTAGGGAGTATTTGTTGACTATTGTGTTTGTTGTTCGACTTTCTTAATCTTTCGTCCAAAATCCGCCTGTAGGGGAACATGCCCGATCTAAGGGTATTGGGAAAAGGGCGCCAGCACAGCGCACCCCACCTCGTTACCTGCACCACGCCGGCCTGCGGGGCAGGTTGCATCTAGATGGCACGGGGGATTCGCATCGCGCCGCGCCCGCCGCCTGGCGAGTGTGACCCGGCCCCACGGCCGCAACCGCCGCCACCAGCGGGAAGGCCCAAACTTCCCTCCTGGTCGGTGGAAGCCCCCAGAGTGGCTCGCCTGTGGGGGGATTCCTTGTGAGCACAGGGAGGTGCCCTTGGGCCTTCCTTCCACAGCTAGCGGTACCCAGCGTGGCCCCGCGGAGCCGTCTCGCCACCTGCCGCCGCGCCTGCCGCTACACACCGCTGCAGCTGCCACGCTTTCACTTCGTCTCCCCCTTGTTATGATTTCCATCCTCCTCCTCCTCCTCCCCTCCTCTTCGCCTGTCTGCCATTGTTACACTTGTTAGCGCTATCCTAGCATCCGGCGACCCGTAGAGCGGTGCTCTAGGGGTCGACTGGCCTCACTTCGAGCAGCCACCAGGGCCGACCGGCCCTTGGGGGGGAGGCAGCGCCCATCGGGGCCTCATGCCCACAGGAACCAGGGACCAGCAGGAGGAGGACGAGGATGAGGAGGAGGAGGTGGAGGAGGAGGAGGAGGAGGAGGGGGGAGGTCAGCGGAGGAGGAGGGGGAAGAGGACGACGACG
>CAUYUJ010017901.1:95000-107500 GCA_963575745.1 Prorocentrum cordatum
AAAACAGATGCCATAATGAGCGAAAAAGAGGAACACACGGCGGAACAACAAAGGAAGGGGGAGGAAGAGGGTTGGGAATGTCTGGAAAATGGAACAGTCGAGGGTTGGAGGTGAGATCGCACTGGAACGGGGAGCCCCTTCACCCGGAACTCGGATTCGGTTTCGACTTCGTGTCGCGTGTGCGGGCGATGCGAAGTTTCGTGGGCGCGCGAACGGAATGAACCCGCCGTCGTTAGGGCGATTCGGATGCAGTGGACCGCCCCTCCGTCCCTGGTGGGCGCGCGATCGCCTGGGGTGTCCCGCCGTGGTGTCCTGTGGTGTTCCGTCGGTGTCCCGTCGGTGTTCCGTCGGCGGTGGGCGGGCGGTGGTCGGGGGTGTCCCGCTTTGGTACCGGTTGGAGTGGGATGGATGGTGAATTCAAAAGTGAGACCAGCACTGGGGATGATAGTGGGATTGGTTGTGAAGTTGGTAGCGATGTCAATAACATTATAGATTTGGATAAAGGAGTCGATACAGCGATCGAACGAGAGATAGCTCGAGTGATGTCCATCGTGAGATCGTTAATGAGATCGAATGCTGCCGACCTATTGTGACAGATTATGAGAGATGGTTGGTGGGGTCGATGGTGATGCCGATAGTGAAATCGACCTCGCCATCGATCGTGAGATCGGTTCAGTAGGTTGGCTTGCTTGTCGTTCTAGCCACCATCGCATGGCAGCCACCGTGGCCAGTGCAATCAGTATCGCGGCCATTGCGACCCCGCCGCGCCCGATCCTGGGGCCGAGCACTGGCTCGATCGCCCTGCCCTGCCTGCCGGCACGAGGCGCGCGGTGCCCCTTCCTGGCCCACGAGACGAGGCTCAATGCAGACGGGGGTCAGCCATACAGTCGGGGCGTTGACCTGAGGAACCCTAAAATAAGGAACGAGGCCCCTTTTTGTCCATAAGTTAAACTTCGATTCCCGATCGAAAACATGAGGAACACCTGAGGCAAGCTGCGAAACACTTGAGGAACGCGGAGCCCCTCACCAACGAAAAGGGTTCCTTCTTCGGGGCCCCGACTGCAGCGCCGGATTCTGCAGGATCCTGCAACGCCACGGCTGCACGGACCCGGGCCAGCGCGCAGGCTCTTGCAGGACGTTGCAGCATCCTGCGCAGCTCGACGCGCCCGTCTGCGCCGGCCCGGGCCGGTGGAGTATTGAAGCCCTCCCGCGCCCGCCCCCCGCAGGAGATCGCCTCCTTCGACACGAACAACTTCATGGGGACCCAGGGGGCGGCGCCGGCGCCCCGCCGTCTCGGGGCGGGCGCCGGAGGGGGGGGGGGGGGCGGGGTGTTAGGTAATCAATGCTTTGAGGTCTTCGGGCCTGTTGCGGGGGTTCGTGGAGAGGGAGGTCCTCCCAGGCTGGGGTCAGGGAGCGAGCCCAGCTGGATACCTCCTTCCAGGAGCCGTGTCGGGGGATTTCCCCCCCCCGCCCCGCCTCTGCCCCGACCCCACCTCTCGTCCCCCCGACTGTTCGTTGGTTCTCGGCGATGCTCCAGCCTCGGGGTGCCTTCCAGCGCCCTCTCCGACAGCATTCTGGGGGTGCCGAGATCGTCCCAAACGACCGCCAGCGCTCAGGAGTGACTCGACAAACGGGGTGGCATTGTTACGGGGGTGGATAGGCTCAGGGTGGGGGTGCATCGGCCCATCGCCGATGGGAGTCCGATGCCCCCGCCCCATCCCGCCCTTGAACGTGCGGATTCCCAACCCGGGGGCCCCTTTTGGGATCTGCGGGCGATGCATCGCCGTTTCAGAGGCCACGTGTCCCCCATGAGCTATAGTCCCCACTCCCCCGCCCTAACGGTGCCCCTCCGGGGGGGGGATATTGGGGAGCGGGGGGGCCGCGAAGCCCGGCGCACGCAGCGGTTTCTGGTCCCAGCGCCGGGCACCTGGTTTTCTTTGTGATTCCCTTTTTTTTTTTTTTGGTTTTTGTTTTTTTGGATTTGTTTTGTTTTTGTTTTTTTTTTGTTATTTTTTTTTTTGATTTTTCTTTTTTTTTTTTTGTTTTTTTTTTTTGTTGTTTCTATTTTTTTGTTTTTTGTTTTTTTTCTTTTTTTGATTTGTGTTGTTTTTTTTTTATGTTTCTTATTTTTTGATTTAGTTTTCTTTTCTGTTTTTTTTATTTATCTTTTCTTTTTTTTTTTTTTTTGATGTTTTTTTTTTTTTTTTTCTTTATTTTTTGTTTTTATTTTTTTTTTTTTTTTTTTTTTTTTGTTTTTTTTTTTTTTTTTTTTTTTTGATTTTTCTTTCTTTTTTTTTTTTTTTTTTTTTTTGTTTATTTTTGATTTGGTAATCCCCAAACGTGGTGGTGACAACACCTGGCGGTGAGTCTCGGGCGATTTGGTGTCACCACCCGGTTTGGGGACTCATGCGCTTGTTCGAGGATGTCCCGAACGCTGGTGGGCCCAGGAGTCACAAGACCCGGCGGTGAGCCCGTGTCCAAAAACCCGGGGGTGACTTTTTGGGGATTCCAGGTCACCACCTGATATCTCACCACCTGGTTTGGGGGCTCACAATTGACGTGGGGGCTCACAATTGATGCCCTGGCGCTGACGGGCGCCGTGGAATGGGGAAGTCAAGCTGCTGGCTATACTTCCAATCCCGCCTCCACTATACACCGGGGGCGGCAAAAGAGGGGAGGTTGCTGACGAAGGGGGGGGGGATATCATGGCGGGGGCCATGATATCCCCCCAGATTTCATGGCGCCTCCTCTTGCTCCATTGCGTCCCTGGCCCCCCCGCTGGGCCGCGCACATGCCGCCCGTCATGACTTGCACCCCCCCCTCTTGGTCACCCCCCTCTTGGCCGCTCCCGACCCAGGGTGCCCTGGGTTTCTTGGGTGTCGGTGGTTTCTCCAGGGAGGCCGTGGCGTTCCCACACCGAGCATCGATCGACGTCCTGGGGTCTCAGGGTTGGGTTTCTTGTGGAAGGTTGCTTGTGGTGTGGCCCCGACTGTACACGCCCCTTCCGTCCGACCCGATCTAGGGGAACGAATAATGATGTAAGACGTGTTATGAACATGCAAACTCGGAGGTCCGCGCGGAATTCTCGGATCGGCGCTGGACCCCCACCCGAGTTTTTATGTTTATGCCATGTTTCGTTCCCCTATATACCCCCTCTCCCGTCCGACCCGATCGCCGGCTGCCCCTCCACTCGCGCCATTCAGGAGAAGGGTCCTGACGGGAAGGTCCTGGAGGCGCTTCGTCTCGGGTGTGGCCTGGAGAGGTGGTGGCCCAGGGTGTCCCCGCTCTCCGCGCCGTTTTGGGGCCCCGCGGGTCTTGCGAGGGATGATCTGGAGGCCACTTGGGGACGCCAGGGACACCTTTGGCAACACCCGGCCGGTGTTGCCGGAGGTCTAGAGGAAGAAGACGCACTGAGTAGTCAACATGATGAGGTTCGAGGAAGCAAACCTATTGCACAGACATCTTCTTTCGGAGATCTGCCCGCTCTAGTTCGACTCTAACTCGACTCGAGCTCGACTCTCGCTCTGCTGAAGCTCGACCCGTGGTCGACTCAAAGGTCGACTCAAGTCGACGGACGGTGGACGCAGCACCGATCCATGAGTTGAGCGAGTGGCTCGGGGAGTGTCCCAAGAACGAGCAAACCCTTTCTGACGGTAGGGAGGAGCGCCTTCGTTCGGGCCTCCCCGTCACCCCAGCTGAGCGCAGCTCCAAACACTTGTAAGCTTTGTTTGCGGGAGGGGAGTCGGGCCCGCCATATTTGGTCGGAGGTTGATAGACCTCCTATCCTGACACGTCGATTAAGAAGTTGGCCGTTTTCGGTTCGCGAGTGGACATCGCGGCCGTCATTTTTGCGGGTCCAGGCCTCGGTTTCGGTCCTAGGCCGTTTTCTTTAAGGGGAGGTTTACTAAAGGGAGGTTTGTGCACCGGCGATTTGGAGGATCGAGCTGGGTGTCGAAAAAATGGGGGCGAAGGTCGACGCCAAGCCCTGCCCATTTTGCACCAGGGAGGCCCCCCCTGCCCGCGCATCACTGTGCAGCACGCTTCGCGCACCAGGCACCCAGCCCGGATCGGCGCAAGGGATTGTGCTTAAGTCGGGCATGTCCCTCTACAGGAGGATACAAACATACTAAAAAAACAAATCCAGGGACGATGTTTTAATTTCTCTTGACAAGTTTTGAATATTTGGTTGCATATGGTTTGATTTTTCTTCAAATAAATCGCTTGCATGGGGGACGTGCCCAACCCAAGCGAAGGATTCTCACTAGCGACGCAGACGAGCGTGGTCGTCTCCGCTGGTTCCCCCTCGCGGCGCCTCCGGCGCCGCCCCGGGCGCGCTCCGCGCGCCTGGGAGGGGGGGCCAGCGCCGATCCGAGAACTGCCCCGACTATGTACCCCCCCCTTCCCGTCCGACCTGATCTGGGGGAACGAAGAATGACATGAGACGCGTTATGAACACACAAACTCGGAGGGCCGCGCGGAATTCTCGGATCGGCGCTGGACCCCCCTCCCTGGTGCGCGGAGCGCGCCCGGGGCGGCGCCGGAGGCGCCGCCAGGGGGGTCCGAGAAGTCCGCGCGGACCTCCGTTTTTTTAATGTTTCTGTCATGGTTCGTTCCCCTGTTCGTGGCCGTGGTTCGCCGTGTCGGGCCGAATTAAAGGGGGGGATTGGGAAAGGGGGGGGACGAAGTCTGCTGCATGCAGCTGGTTTCGGCCCCACCGAGGGGCCCATTCCTCGATGCATGGGCGCCTCCCGGCGCCGGGAGGCGCCGGGAAAATCAGCTCATTACGTGAGCTGATTCTCACCCCCCCCCCCTTTTGCTTTCCCCCCCTATCGCCCGGCCCGATCCTTTGGTTTCACCCACAGGCCAACAGTCAAGGGAGGAAAAACCACCCAGACCGGACAACTGGCGTTCACTAAACGGCCTTGGGCGTTGACTAAACAGCCCTGCCCTGCTTGGTTTCTTCAGTGGGGGCGTTTGGTAAACGACCTCGCTTATGGGGGTGGTTATTATCAGGAGGGAGAGAAACACACAGACACAATTAATCGTCGACTCCCCAGAAAATATGGGAAAATATGGGAAGTGTTGGGGAAGACAAAAACCCAGAAAATATGGGAAAATATGGGGGATCGTTTTATTTGTTTGTATTTATTTGTGTGTCCCAGGGCCCCTTCATATCAGGCAGCCCGACCCTGGCCCAGGAAGGCGCCTTCGCTCCCTGCTCCGCGCTCCCCGTCCGCCCTTCTCCCTCCCGCCCAGCCTGCCAGGCGCCGACGGCCGGCAGCCTCTGCGCGCCGTTGCCGTTAAGTCGGGCACCTCCCTCTCCAGGAGGACATTGTTTCTTTCGAGTATGGGGACGTCTGTTTGTGCATGTTCTGATTCTGTTTGGACATCTCTGGATTGTTGATTTCTCGTCCAAGATCCGCCTGCAGGAGGACGTGCCCAACCTAACGTTGCCGCCACCCCTCCTCCTCCGGCCGCCCCCCCCCCCCCAAGGAACGTCGGCGTGGGCGAAAGAGAAGGTCGGGTGATCTGCAACTTGGTGCGCACCCCCCCAGCCTTCACCAGAGACAAAAGTACCACTACCACCAGCTGGGGGGGTGGCTGCCCCACCCTCTCGAGCTGCTGAGCTGGCACCTCGTTCTGGGCATGCCTCCAGAGAGTTCCTGGAAGGAGGTGCCCCCAGCTCGAGGGAAGGGAGCGGCCACCCCCCTAGCTGATGGTGGTGGTACTTGTGTCTCTCATGAAGCTCTGCGGCGAGCCCAGGGGATGAAGCAGTGTAGGCGAGCCTCCTCAGCAGGCTCGGAAGGCTCCTGGTCTGCTGAGAAGTTATCTCTACGGCTGGAGGGCTTCTGTGAGAAGCCCCGACGCCTTCCGAGAAGGCCTGCTCCCTCGCATTTGTGATCGTTTTCTTATTCATTGTGTTGCCGATCGGCGCGGGCCGTCGGCCTACCCCCTCCCCCACCCCCCCCCTGGAGTAGATCGTGGCTGTTTTTGGTCGCTTGTTTCGTGCAGGTGGGATCGCTCCCCCGTCGGCCGATCTGCTGCAGACAGTCGCCACGAAGCAGAGGTCCGGAGCCAGACCCCCCTCCCCCCTCTCCCCCCTTCTCTGCCCGATGTCGAAGTGCCGAATAAGAGAACGTTGCTTTCCGTCCTGGGCTCCCCGCCAACCAGTGCTGCCGTCGCTGCGTGGCGGCACGAACCAAGTCTCGGAGGAGGAGGAGAAGATGCCAGCACCACTGCCCTGTCCGTGGAGGCCGCACCCTGGAAACGGTCCAGGGAATAGTGGCATCGCCATCTGGTGGTCACCCCAAAGACGCCAGCATTTGTGCGCAGTTGACGCGTCCCCCTCGTTTGGTTCCTCGCCCCGAGCAACGCGTTGTCCTCGCCCTTCTCCTTCCTGACTTCGTCATTCCCTCACGGACTGAAACCATACCCCCGCTTTGGGGCTTCCCCGCCAAGTTCAACCGCGTTTCAGATTCCAGCCGCCACACGGAGCGGATGACTGACACCGTGGTGGACTGTTACGCGTTTGCCCCCCTTCCCACGGGCAAGAGCCAGGGAGACCAGGGCAGTTCCTGGCACGCCCCAGCCCGCCCCGTCGGAGCAGAGCACCGCCGGTTGGTCGGCCCGTCGGGTCTCCAGGAGGAGGAGCCTCCAGGAGGAGGGAGGACAGAGAACCTCAAAGGAGGATGAGGAGGAGGAGGAGGAGGAGGAGGAAGGAGGAAGGAGGAGGATGAAGGAGGAGGAGGACGAAGGAGAATGAAGGAGGACAGATAATCTCAAAGGAGGAGAAGGAGGAGGAGGAGGAGGAGGAGGAGGAGGAGGAGGAGGAGGAGGAGGGAGGAGGAAGGAGGAATGAGGGTGGACGATTGATGCTCCAAACGAAACTGCGAGAACACCATCTTGTCGGGGCGGCCAAACGTCCGATGCGCGCGGCGAAAACGGAGCCTGCGCCGCGCCGAATCAGCACTGCCGCTTGCACCCACAGACTGTGCAGCACAACTCGCCCGCTCCTGCGCGGCCCCGCTGTTGGTGGCGTTGCCGGTGCCGCTTTCACCGTTGCAGCAGGAGGTCGAGTAGGAGATCGACGAAACACAGTGGGGTCGCAGATCAAGAAACCAGTTGCTTTTCGTCAGGGTACCCTGGGTTTCCTCGCTCCGCGCGCTGCGTGGTGACTTCCCTCGGCCGTCAAAGAGGCTGCTGCGTTCAGAGTGCTCTGGGTTTTCCATCAGATGCACTTCGCGCGCGGGTTTGCAGGGTTGGGTTTCTTGCGAGGGTTTCTTGCGGCCGCGCCCGCACTGTAATTGATTTTTCCCTTAGCAGACATGCGTTTGCGTTTTCCTTAGCAGACATGCGTTAGCAGACATGCTCACGTCGAGTGCTTGCAGACCTGCATCCACTCGGCGTATTCTTGCAGTCTCGACGAACATTCAAGCTTGGGGTAAGTCAATGAAATCAGCCGTCGATCCCCTACTGTCAACCCGCACAGTAAGGATGGGCAGCCATCCCAAGGGTATCATTAAATCCTTGCCTCCTCGGTCCATCCTTGGTCATTTTCGTTGGCCGCGCCCCGCTCGAAAAGCCTCGACGTGGCCTGCCAAGGCCCTTGCATCCTCATCGCGCATCCTTACTAGATGGTTGACTGGACCCGAAGGGAAGCGCGGAAGGCCACTGCCAGGGGAAGCTACCAAGTGCCTCGGCGAGGGCGCCGGGCCGCCCGCCCGCGCGCGGCGCCGACGCGGCCAGTGGAACAGTCAAGCAGTGGCGAAGCCTCCTGGCGTGCTTATAGGCCTGCCAAACAATGTTCTAAGAGCCTCTTGTGGTTTCCGCGCAATGCTCTTAGACCACTTCTGGCTGGGACCGCCTTGTTTTAGCACATCGGGTTTACGGCCTAAGAATATGGCTTTTGCTCTTAGCACACTTTTGGGTACTCCAGATTTCATAATAAAGGGAGGGGGGTCTCATTTCGGGGGGGGGTCTCTTCCAGGCTATCTTGTAGGGCCTGGGGGGTCTGGGGACGATGATTTGGAGGGTTCTCCCACGGGGGAGGTCTGAAATGGCTTGTCTTGGAGGGTCCAGACCCCCTCCCTTTTATTACGAAACCTGGTGTAGACATAGCAACTCGGAGGCCCGGGCGACATGGGCTATGGCATGGGCGAAGTCTGGGCGGCTCCGGGCCTGCAGCGATACTGGGGAAACAGGCAAGGACATAGACATAACAGCTCGGAGGTCCGGGCGTCATGGGCGATGGCATGGGCGACGTCTGGGCGGCTCCGGGCCTGCAGCGATAGTATAGTCAAACAGTGGCGAAGCGTCCGGGTGTGCTTATAGGCCTACTGAAACAGCGTTCTAAGAACCTCTTGTGGTTTCCACGGGCTGTTCTTAGAGCTTTTCTGGCTGGTACTGTCTTGTTCTGACGCATCGGGCTTATGTTCTGAGAACAGTGCTTTTGTTTTTCGAGCGTTGCTGGGTTCTGAGAATATTTCGCGGTAGACCTGTAGGAATGCCAGGACGGTCGGTCCCTGCTCAAAACAGTGCGCCGCGCCAAGGCGGGAGTGCCACTCTCTGGGCGAAGTCTGGGCGGCTCCGGGCCTGCAGCGATATTGGGGCTATGATGTTCCAACCTGCTTTTAGCCTTGATCACCAGAAATAATGTCGAGCACCAGGGAAGGTGCCGAAATTCTGGGGGCTTTCGTGTCGGGCCCTGGGAGACACTCGTTCGGCACTGTTTCGACACTGTTTCGAAACTTGTGCGGGTGCTCGAAACTATTTCTGGGATGTGGTCCTTGAGTACGAGGGGAACAACATAATATGAGGGAAACAAGCAGTGACGTACGCATACAAACTCGGAGGTCCGCGGCGCTGGGGCGCCCCGCGCGCCAGGGAGGGGGGGGCCCAGCGCCGATCCCAGAAGTCCGCGCGGGTCTCCGAGTCTGCATGCTTATGTGTCTCGCAGGCCTAGAGGTTGACACCAACACCAATATCGGCGTTGTGCCGCCACCGAGGGAAGAACATCCCGATCTCGGTGATGGTGGTCATATTCTGGCTTCCAAGGTGGCCGAAATATTACCACCAGCATCGAAATCCAGGATCATCTCCCCCCTGTGGAGACACCCCCCCGTGTTGGTGTTGGGGTGCCCATTTCCAGGCCTCCCAGTGTCTGCTTGTTTCCCTCGATGGACTCGTCCGCCCGCGCGTCGATGGGTTCTCGAGCGAGAAATATGCGCAGGGCGCCCAGGCCAGGAGGGAGGAGGGAGGAGGGAGGAGGAGGAGGAGGAAGGAAGGAAGGAAGGAAGGAAGGAAGGAAGGAAGGAAGAGGAGGAGGAGGACCAGTGTAAACCTGCGAGTCAACATAACTGTTGCGCCTGCAGGGGTTTCAGCTGTCAGGCACAGGGAGCGCAGCGCCGAGGGGACGGGCACACCTCGCCCTTGCGAGCGCGATGCGTGCCCCGCTCCACTCCCGCGTCGCGTTTTCCGACGTCTGCCCCAGCGTCGGTCCAAAGGAAGCATGGAAGGAACGTATTCCATGCTTTTTTTCCATGCTGGAAGGGGAAGCATGGTGGCTGCATTTTCCGTGCGTCTCCTACGTCGCGTCTTCCGTGTTGGAAGGGAAAGCATGGTGGTTGCATCTCTTTTTTTTGATGGGTAGTCTTGGACCTCCGCATTCTGTGTTGTTATCTGCGGACCAGCTGTCCGAGTCGGAGTATATTCTACAGGAGGAAGGAAGTAGAGGGTCGAAACTATGAGGAGGACGAGGAGGGATTTTGCACCATTTTCGCGCACATGCCTTACCAGGGGCCCTCGACATCGTCAACCCACCCCGACTGCCGAATACGCCGCGCTCCTTACCTTTCCTACGAGTGTGTGTGTGTGTGTGTGTGTGTGTTGCGTGGGCGTAGTGCGCGGACCAGCTCTAGTCAGCTACAGCGCCGGGATCAGTGCGTGCGAGAAGTGCGGGGAATGGCAGCATGCGGTGTTGTTGCTCAGAGAGGCGTGGGATTAGAGAGTTGACCCGAACGTCATCAGTTACGATGCAGGGATCAGCGCGTGCGAGAAAGGCGGAGCATGGCAACAGGCTTTGTCGTTGTTCGGCGTCCCGTTGTACAGTGCTCTTCCTCCACATTCTTCCCGTTCAGTAGTCGCACCACCCAACCCAGCGCCGTGGCCACGTAACTCCGGAGCCAAGTCTGTCCAGGGTTGGTGCGCCCAGCGTCGGAATCATTTGATTTTGGAGTTGAATCGTTTCCGGGTTGACCCGTCCGCCAGCTTCGCGGCGATTTTATTTCCAGAGTTGGTTTTCCCGCGGGCTGGCGCTTGCCCTGGGGTCGGGTCGACTTACCCCCGCAGTGAAGTCTCTGATAAACTCCCGGTTTCAATCACTACCACTCCTCGAGAAATCAGACGTCTCGCGTTCGGCGGAAGCTGGCGCAAGTAAAACCGATGCAGTTCTGGTCGCTTTCGCCAGCGGCATCTTGCGGACGTAAAGGTTGAGATCCCATGATAGGTCACCGCTGGTTCCCCAAGAGGTTCCAGAGACTGCCGCTCCACTGTGCGCGCCGCCTCCGCCCCCAGCGTTTCCCCAGGAACACGGGGTGCAGCTGGCACGAGGCTTGAGCGCACCCCCAGCCTCGGATGAGGCACCCGCGGTTCTGCGCATCTCGTCAGTGGGCCCCTCCACCGTGTCGAACGCTCTCTTCGCTCCGGGGCACCCCCGTGGGGCCTCGGGCCACTGGCGAACGGGCTCGCCGCCTCGGCCTGCGATCCTGTGGCCACGTTCTGACTCGGCCGTCGCTCGCGCGCCAGGTGCGCCAGCGCCACTACGGCCTCACGCACGGCATCGGCCGCAGCGGCGACGTGATGGCGGAGCAGCCGAAGGCCGCGGGCTCCTCGCTGCTGGTGCAGACCCTGGCAGGGCGTCGGGGCACGAGCCCTCGCGAGGTCCCCAGAGGCGGCCAAGGCTGCCCCGCCGGGCCCCCCCCGGGGCTCGGGTTTTGGCAGGCCCTGGCTCGGCACGAGGAGGAGGAGGAGGAGGAGGAGGAGGAGGAGGAGGAGGAGGAGGAGGAGGAGGAGGAGGAGGAGGAGGAGGAGGAGAGGAGGAGGGGGAGGGGGAGGGGGAGGGGGAGGGGGAGAGGAGGAGGAGGAGGAGGAGGAGGAGGAGGAGGAGGAGGAGGTTGGGGATGCCCTCGTGGGCTTCAGGGACCCTTCGTGTTCGAGGCTCGGGGCTTTCGGAGGTGTTCGTCGCTTCCCAGTGATCCTGGGCGCCCGAAATGGGTACGGGGAGAATGGGTACAATGCCCAACAGCAGTTCCTGTTCATTTGGAACAGGACTCGCTGTCCGCGCCGCCGTGTCCATTCGAGACAGAAGGCCGCCTGCCCAACAGCGGCCGCTGCTGGTTTGGGACAACACTTGTTGGGCATTGTACCCGTTTTTGTCCGTGCCCACTTCGGGCGTCCAAATTGGCGCTTGCTGGCGGCGTGACAGCAATTACGACAGGATCGTGTTGAACACGCATCCACGAAGTGGGCGCAACAATTGTTGGCGCCCCCTGCCCCCTTGCATGTGTGCTCCTTCGAATGAAGTGCCCCTCCTGGGGCTCGCACCTGGTCTTTCACAAAGGGGAAGTCTTGCGCGTCAAACAGGGCCCTGTGTCCCCAGTTCACTGGCAACAACAATAAGCATTTTAAGATGAATCGTTCATACCTGCTCGCGTGCGGTTCAACACGTACATCCCCAATTCTCGATACCCGCCTTCTTCCTCTTCGATCGTACCCCCTTGTGGGCATACGTTCTCCACCTGCCGCGCGTAATTGGTGCGGCCCCCTAAGATAGGGAAGGAAACCACTGATGGAAGGGGAATAGGGATGGATGGAACACGGAATTCGCCGAGGAGTGGGTTAGGAGCAGAAAACACGTGGCAGAACCAGACGGGTTGATCGGGCGGGTAGACCTTAGCAGGCTGATCGCCATGGCGGGCAACAAAAACGGCAAGGTCGAGTGAATCGCATGGCTCGCAATGACGTTTCGAGCGATAGCGCGATTCCCAAACGAATCGCGACAGCAACCAATGCGACAGCGCGATTTTTGAGCGTAGATGGCACGGCATTGCGATGACGTCCTGCGCGAGAGAGCGAGAGAGAGAATGTGTGATATCCCTGCGTACATTATGATGGAATTCCTCGCGAGACTCGATTTCTTAGTACACTGTAGGGAAGTATCAGGTGGGAACCGTTGTTGTTGTTGGTGTTGTTGTTGATGATGTTGGCGCTGCTGCTGTTGTTGTTACTCGAGGGCCAGGGGCGCAGGTTGGTGACCCCACACTTTCCAATGTAAAAAACAAGGTGTGGTCCCGGGGAAGCAATTTGATTGAAAAGCTCACTGGTCAACGGGCATGGGGATCAGCAACAAGTGTTGTTTGGCAGTGGGAAGCCCACAACAACAGCACCACCACCACCACTAACAACACCACCACCCACACGGTACCGATGCCAGCAACAACAGC
>CAUYUJ010017901.1:110000-138175 GCA_963575745.1 Prorocentrum cordatum
GTAGGTCGGGGCCGCGCACTTCAGTTCGAGCAGGGAGATTTCCCTTTTTTTGTATTAAAAAAAAAGGTTGCGAGCCCCGAGGGGAGGCACCTCGATCGGCACAACATAACTGCACTGGTGGAGGGGGACCAACACTGGTAACTGGTCCAACGAATCCAACTTCAGCGACAACGACACTCATTTTAAGACTGTTCGCTCTTATCTGCTCGCGCGCCACCCAACACGTTTTTCTCGAGCCCTCGAGACCCGCCCTCTTCGTCTTCGACCGTGCCCCCTTACGGGCACGCCTCTTCCCTACCTGCAGCGATGTTTTCCGTGGAGCACCCACGGCAGGGGACGAGAGGACGGACGGAAAGGAAGGGGCCGGGGAAAGGGAGGAGGATGGAGCACGACGTACATTCGCAGGAAAAGGCCACGACAGAACCAGACGGGCAGGGGGGGCGGGTCAACCTTAACGGGAGGGTCGGAGGGAAGGCGAAACACGGCGGCCAGGTCGAGCAGGCGGGTTGCCGAAGCGTGCGGTCCTGCATGAGTCGCGAGGATGTCTCGAGCGGTAGCGCGATTCCCACCTAAATCGTCAGGGGCCACTCGGCGAGAGCGTGAGGGTTGAGTGTCGAGGGCGCGGCGCCTGAACACGTGGCGACGAGGTTCCACGCGTAATCGCGATCCCAAACGCATTGTCAGGACGCCCCGCGCGAGGGCGCGATGTGGGAGTGCATGGGAGGAACTGTCAAGCGGGAGCCCTTGGTGTTGTAGCTCGGGGGACAGCATCGTAGCTTGGTGACCCCCCCACTTTCTTTCGTAAAACAAGAGGGTACGAACCCCGGGAGAAGCAGGGTACTGAATGGTGTTCAACAGCAATATTTATTGAGGGATGAAAACTCAACAACAATGTTCAAGTTAAGCGTGGCCGTTCTCATTTGATCGCGGGCCAGTCTACGCGTATATCCCAAACCCTCGAGACCCGTCCTCTTCATAGTCGGTCGTACCCCCCTTGGGGGTCTAGATCTGTCTTTCCTGCAACGGTTTTTGTCCGTGCAGCCCCGAAGGCAAGGGGAAGCTAAGACGGACGCACGGAAGGGGCAATGGGGGAGGGAGGAGAACGGAACACAAAAGAAAAACACATGGCAGAGCCAGACGGGCCGCGGGGGCGGATGACCCCGACTGGCGGGTCAGGAAGGCGGGTCCCGGGGGCCAGGTCGAGCAGGCGGGCTGTTGAATCGGGAGCAAGATTTCGACACCCACCCCGCAATACAGATGACAATATATTTCCATTGTTCGTGACGCGAAATTTGCCTCGGGGCCCAAATATGCAGACTTCGGGGGGTCGCAAAGGATGTCTTGGACGAGTTGCCGACGCTTCGCGGAGGCCGCCTTCGCGGGGGCCCAGCGAGCCCGCCGACTGCACGCGGCCATACAGGTCGCCGCCAGCATCGATGATGCTCGTATTCGTCTGCGCGGGCTTCAGTGAAGCATGCGTCCTGCATGAATCGCGAAGGCAGTTTGAACGGTAGCGCGATTCCCAAGCAAATCGATGGGAATTCCACAGCGGGAGCGTGAGCCCTCAGTGTCGAGGGCGCGGCGTTTGAATACCTTGCGGCGAAATGCCACGCGAGGGCGCGATTCCTGTATATATTGTGAGAGGCCTGCGCGGGAGCGCGAATTGGGAATTGACTTTAAGAACGTCTCAGGTAGGGGCTTTTGTTGGTGCTACCCAGGGGCAACGGGCATAGTTTGGTGACCCACCGCTTTCTCTTGTAAACGAACCCTGGGAGAAGCATTGAACTACAATGGTTCCCAACAGGGGGATGAGCAATTTGTTGCTTTAGCAATGAGTTTTCCATCGCAAAAACATTCACGGCAGCAGCATCAACAGCAGCAACAGCAACAACGGTACCAACGATCATTTTAAGAGTGGTCGTTCCTAATTGCTCGCGTGCCACTCACGGCGAGACTCCCAAACCTTCGATACACGCCTTTTCTGCCTTCGATCGCACCCCCCCTCGGGGAATATCTCTCTGACCTGCAACGTGCGTGCCGTGGAGACCCTAAAGCAGGGAACGAGAGTATGTTAAGGCTGTTCGCTCCTATCTGCTCGCGTGTCTTTTCAACACGTATATGCCACACCCTCGGTATCCACCGTCGTCGTCTTCGATCGTCTCCCATTGGGGTGTATCTTCCGAACCTGCCACGTGGATTCCGCGCAGCCTTATTTCAAACAGGGAGAAAGAGGACGACTGGAAGGGGTAGGGATAACGATGGGTTGCGAAAGAAATTCGCAGGATGGGGGCTAGGAGAAGGGGTGACCGCGCGGGCAGACTCTAGCGGGCAGGTTGGGAATGCGGGCCCAGGCTGCCAGGTCGAGCAGGCGGGTTGCTGAAGCGTGCGTCCTGCACGGATCGCAAGGAGGTCTCGAGCGGTAGCGCGATTTCACTGTGAATCACGAGAAAAGCCATGGGCATTCAGGAATCACGTGGTTTACTTGGGAATCGCGATCAGCAGCCCGCCTGCTCGACCTGGTCGCATGGGCCCGCCTTCCTGACCCGCCCGTTCGGGTCTACCCGTCCGCTCTGCCCGTGTGGTGTTTTCTGCTCCTGGCCCCTAATCTGCGATTTTCTCTCTCCATCCTCCTCCCTCCCCATTTTTTCTCCTCCTTCCATGCGTCATGTCTCCCCCTGCTTTTGGGGCTGTACGAAATACATGCTGCAGGTATGAAAGACCCAAAGCGGGTACGACCGAAGTCGAAGAGGGCGGGTACCCATGATTTGGGATACGTGTTGAACGGCACGCGAACAATTATGAACGAGCAGTCTTGAGTTGTTGGTTGTTGTTGTGTTTGTCGTCATTGTTTTCGTTGTTGTTGCTGCTGGTGCTGGTGTTGCTGGTGTTGCTGGTGTGGTTGCTGGTGCTGGTGTTGTGGTTGGTGGTGATGGTGGTGATGTTGCTGGTGATGGTGATGTTGTTGTTGGTGTTGCTGGTAATGATGGTGGTAATGTCGTGAAGGTTGGTGCTGGTGTTGTTGATTATGCCGCTCCTGGTGGTGGTGACGTTCTTGCTGGTGTTGATATTGTTGTCGTTGTTGGTTGTGGTGGTAGTGGTGGTGTTGCTGTTGTTGTTAGTGTTGTTGGTGTTGTTGTTACTGCTGTTGTTGCTGCTGTTGTTATTGTTGTGCGGCCTTCTTTCTCGTGTCCCTGGGGACCCTAGACTCCACTGAACAAAACAAATGCCCGGAAAAGAGATCCACCCCTCCAGTGATCCACGGCGTCAGACAAATTTGCCGATGGAGTTCTGGGTCGGCGTCCCTTGCGTTGAGTGTCTCCAGATCCCAGGCCATGCTTGAGCCTCGTGGGCCTCGCGTGGTGCCGTTTGTGGGCCGTCGGGGCCTTCCTGGCATCCCTACGGGGCGCCTTGTGCCATTGCTTTTTCTGCCAGCCCGCGCACGGAAGGTGGTCTGAATCTGGTCCCCGGCACTTCCTCTGCAGCGCCCTGGGGCAGCGGTGTTCGAGCCGCCCAGGAATACAGTTGAAGCGCTGAAGAAGGAACCCTGCTCGTTTGGGATGGGCTCTGTGTTCCTCAGCTGTTTTACAGTTTGCCTTGGGTTTCCCTTTGGTGTTCGATCGGACATCGAAGTACATTTTATGGAAAACGAGGGCCCCGTTCCTTATCTATCGTTCTTTAGGTCAACGCCCCAGCTGTACGCTTTTGTCGGCAGCCCGTGCTACCTCCGGGGGGCTGTCTGCGCGCCACCCGGAGTCCTGCCAGTCCAGCTGACGCGCTACCTCGCCCTGGACGCGCTGCACATCGCCGGCATCAGGGCCGCGAAGGCGTGCTGCGTGCTGCCGGCCGCCACGGGGCTCACGATGACGCTCGTGTTCCTGGCGCTGCGGCAGCTGCGACCAGCGGGGCGCTACGTGGTGTGGTCCAGGATTCCGGGGCAGCAATCGGATCAGGGGGGGACTACATCGACCTTCCATCGCACATCTCGAATCTTCCACCTTCAATCACTTCAGGAGCTACATCCACCTTCAATCACTTCAGGGGCACGTTTGGGATCATAGCGGACTACATCGACATCGAAACATTGCACGAACATGATGTCTCGGAGATCCGCGCGCCAGGGAGGGGGTCAGCGCCGATCCAAAGAATCAGCGCGGTCCTCCGACAGTCTATGTTAATGTCATGTTTGGTTCCCCGATTCTCCGCCATCTCTTTCGTACGCGGGTTCAGGTCGCACACGAGGGAGATCTGTGCGGAGCTTAGAGAGATGATGTGATATTGTTTGGGGGTGTTCTCATGGATCGCCGATTTGGGCCGGATAGCCGACACCGTTCAGGGCTTTGCGGTTTCGCTACATCGGGGGCTTGTCCCCGATCTATCGGCGATGTATCGCCCATTCCCGCTCACTGTTTCCCCCGGTGAGCGGGTCTTCCGCTAACGTTGCCCCTCAAGGATAGACCAGAAGTCTTGTTTCAAAGCGATAGGGGCCTCGGGGCTGACGCCGCTGGTGGTCGAGCTGAAGGCCCTGGAGGGTTCTGACGCCCTCGGGACCGACATGGACGGCATGGCCGCAGCGATCGAGCAGGCCTCGAAAAGAACAGCATCATAAGTCATAAGCATATACTTTCGGGGGTCCGCGCGGACTTCCTGGATCTGCGCTGGGCCACCCCCTCTGGCGCAAGAGACGCGCCTGGGGCCCTCTGGCGCCGCCGGGGGGCTTCGGCGCATGTCAAAGACATCCGCGCGGACCTGCAAGCTTACGTTTGTGTTGACGTTTCATTATTCTGAGGTCGGCGCTGAAAATGTCCTCTGCATCTGCACCACCACTTCCACCTTCGCGCCGCGCGTCCCCGACAGCGTGGACGAGGTGGCCGTGCTGGCGGCGCGGCTGGAGGTGCCGCACGTGATCAACAACGCCTACGGCCTCCAGTGCTCGAAGTGCTGCCACCTGATCGAGCAGGCCTGCCGACGCGGGCGGGTGGACGCGTTCGTGCAGAGCACGGACAAGAATTTCCTGGTGCCGGTCGGCGGCGCCATCGTCGCGGCGGCGAAGCCCGCGCTGGTGGACAAGATTTCGCAGATCTACCCTGGGCGGGCATCAATGAGCCCGCTGCTGGACCTGCTCATGACCCTCCTGTCCCTCGGCGCTGCTGGCTGGAAGCGGCTGCTGCAGGAGCGGAAGGACAACGCGGCGTGGTTCCAGGACCGCTTTGCCAAGGCGGCGGAGAGGCAGGGCCTGAGACTGCTCAGCTGCCCCGCCAACAAGATCTCCTTCGTGTGCGACCTGAACCCGCTGGCGAAAGAGATGGCGGAGCATGGCGGAACCGATACTGACATGCACATGAGCTGTCGGAGGTCCGCGCTGATTTCTTAGACCGGCGCTAGATCCCCCTCCCTGGCGCGCGGAGTGCGCCAGGTCGCGGAGTGCACCAGGGGCGGCGCTGGAGGCGCCACCAGTGGAGTCCGCCGCCGATCCGAGAAGTCCGCGCGGGCCTCCGAAAGTTCATGTCATGTCATTCGCTGTTCCCCGAGAGAAGGGCAAAGCCGACGTCGACCACCTGACCTTCCTGGGGTCGGCGCTGTTCACGCGGAGGGTCTCTGGCCCGCGCGTGGTGCTGTGCAGCCAGCCCGCGGCCTCCTCGTGCCCGGAGGCGCCCGCCGCAGACGTGGAGGCCGAGGCAGAGGAGAGGCCGCAGAGCCTGAAGCTGAAAGGAAGGTACAGGAAGCTGTGTGGTCCTCCATGGGAGCCTCGGAGTTCGACGTCTGTTCATGGGAGCCCTGGGCGGCGACGCTGGAGTCAGCGTTTCCTGCATCTCGACCGCACTGGGGCCGCATTCGGTTCCTCCTGCTCCTCCTCGCACTTCCTGTTCCTCCTCCTCCTCCTCCTCATCCTCTTCATCCGCCTCGTTCTTGTCGTCTCCCTTGTTGTGAAGAGGCGAATCTCGTCCAATTCTGGTCCAAATGCGGTCCAAATCAGGCCCAGATCGGACAGCGCCAGGGGCCACGCAGGCTCCCATGAAACGGACACCAAATCAGAGGGCTCCAAAATTCCTGGCGGCCTTGGGGATTTCGTCCAGACTTTGTCGCATGTTGTCAACATCTGGGCGAAGTCTGGGCGAAGTGTGAAGGGGCGTGGTCGAAAGCTGGACGAAATCTGGTCGAATCGCGTTTATGATAGGGCCGCGGAGGTCCACAGGGGCTCCCATGCAGGGTCACCCGGAGGACAAATCGGCAAATCGGCACTGGCATAAACCATCGTGTAAGTCCGCGCGGATTTCCTGCATCCGAGTTGGAGCCCCCTGGCGTCGCATCCGGCGCCGCACCTGGCGCGCTCTGGCGCCCAGGGGGCTGGTGCAGCGCCGATCCAAGAAGTCCGCGCGGACATCCGGAAGCTTACGCTTGCGCATATTGTTTTCTTGTCGCAGGAAGACCATTGACGGCACGGCCTTCGAGAGCTACGGCGCCCACACGGACGAGTACCCGTGTTGCTACCTCACGGCCGCGTGCGCCATAGGCGCAACACGAGGGGAGATGGAGTGTTTTCTCGAGCGCTTCGAGAGCTCCGTCCAGGACTTCAGGAACGGTGCCGGCAGAAAGGGCAGATACGGAGGCGCTGCCGCGCGAGTCCGCCACCGCGCCCAGGCGGGCGTTTGTGGCCAGCATCTATGGACAAATCCTTCTACCCTTCGGGTAGATGTAATTCCCGCGGGCCGATTCCGTTGGGTTCCATAGTACCTCAGCCCACTTGGAAGCGGTGTTGGATATCGGATACGGGTGAGTCGCCGGCCAACGAAGGCAGAGGCAGTGAACGAATGCGCATGCTGAGAGCCACTCGGGGAACAGTTCCGATGTGTTACAACGGCAATCGGATGTGATCAAGTACGCCAGCGAATGGCAACAACCATAACATCACAGCAACCTTCATTGAGTGTGGGGAGAACTTCCTTCAAATACAAAATCGGGGGTAGATAGAACCCCACCCTGACACGTCGATTAGTGAATTGTCTGTTTTCGGTCCTCGCGAGGGCGCCGCGGCCGTCATTAGCCAGGCTTGCGCCCGCCAGCCTTGGGCCCGAGGTCGTCTTCACGAAACCACGCTTATTTAAAGGGGGTTCTGCCCACCCCCGACAAACCATTTGTGTGAAAGGATGCGTCCTGGAGTGAGATCAGCCGTTCGCTGCCATGCCATCTGCGCTTGGATTCGTAATTAGCGGTACTGACCTGGGTTTCAGTCGGGCCTGTCCTTTACAGGGGAATATTCAAAGATAGTAAAAAAAGAATATGGGGCCTTTTTTGTTCGGCATCTTTTGACCATTTTGGATATATGTTTCGTATGTTTTATGTTTCGACTTAAAACCTGGGTCGATGAGCTCTGCCCGCCAGGGGGGCCTGGTCAGCCGCGGACCGTGTCCGGAGGTAGGTCTCCAAGGTGCGGTCGGCCTGTATGGCTCGGGAGGGAGGGCTCAGGCACGTGGCCAACACAAAGAGGGAAACAAGTGCACCGCTGTGTTGGTCGTGGTGTTCCCCTTCTTCTCTTCCTCTTCCTCCTCCTCCCTCTGCTCTTCTTCCTGAGCGTGGTGACGTTAGCCCGGCTGGCCACTGCAGCGCGTTGCCGCGTTCGTGTTCAAGCTCGCTTTCGATGGATGCGGCTAAACCCCCCACGAGGGGAAGCGGATCTAAAGCTGAATGCCCCTGGAAAAAACACAGACACTATGAATCGTCGATCCCCAGAACATCGTGGAACTTATCCTGGTGAAGGACCCAGCCATGTGCAGTTGTGAGTACCGCGATCGTGGATATCTTATTTGGTGGCGATCCTTATGGGGCCAGGAACCGTGCGAGGGGTGTGCCGACAAGTGTGGCGGGGTACACAACACGAACGGAAACGATAGACCTGATAATGGGGGACTGAGCGCGGGTGAGAGTGGGCGTGAGCACGTCTGATTGTGATTGAGTCTGCGTGCGAGTAAGTCTATGTGCATGACTGCGAGCATGGATACGCATAGTGCAAATTCATATGACTATGAATCTTGGGCGTGGCGGGGGCCTAATGGGCCATGAAGCGTGTGAGGGGCGTGCTGGGTGTGGCGGACGCAATAAGGCCACAGCACCCTCTGCTGGGCGTGGCGGACGCCTGTGGCCACCCCCCCACTGGGGCCTTAGGTGAAGCTCCCTATGGGGCCACAAAGCGTTGTACTGGGTGTGGCGAACGCAGGTGGCCACCCCCGCTGGGGCTTTCGATGGAGCTCCCTATAGGGCAAGGCGGACGCATGTGCCCACCCCCACTGGGCTTTTGGTGGAGCTTCCCATGGGGCCACGGATTGCTGTACTGGGTGTGGCGGACGCATGGAAGTCCCTATGGGGCCACGAAGCGTGTGAATCGTGTGCCGACATGGGTGTGGCGGACGCATGCGGCAACCCCCATTAGGGCTTTGGGTGGAGCTTCCTACAGGGCCACGAAGCGCTGTACTGGGTGTGGCGGACGCATGTGGCCACCCCCACTGGGGCCTTGGGTGGAGCTCCCTTATGAGGCCACGAAGCGATGTACTGGGTGTGGCGGACGCATGTGGCCACCCCCACTGGGGCCTTGGGTTGAGCTCCCCTATGGGGCCACGAAGCGCTGTACTGGGTGTGGCGGACGCATGTGGCCACCCCCACTGGGGCCTTGGGTGGAGCTCCCCATGGGGCCACGAAGCGCTGCACTTGGTGTGGCGGATGCATGTGGCCACCCTCACTGAGGCTTTGGGTGGGGCTCCCTATGGGGCCACGGATTGCTGTGCTGGGTGTGGCGGACGCGTGCGGCGACCACCAGTGGGGCCGTAGGTGGAGCTCCATATGGGGCCACGAAACGCTGTGCTGGGGGGTGTGGCGGACGCATGTGGCCACCCCCACTGGGGCCTTGGGTGAAACTCCCTATGGGGCCACGAAGCGCTGTACTGTGTGTGGTGGACGCATGTGGCCACCCCCAATGGGGCCTTGGGTGGAGCTCCCTATGGGGCCACGGAGCGCTGTACTTGGTGTGGCGAACGCATGTGGCCACCCCCACGTGGGGCCTTGGGTGGGGCTCCCTATGAGGCCACGAAGCGCTGTACTGGGTGTGGCGGACGCATGTGGCCACCCCCACTGGGGCCTTAGGTGGAGCTCCTTATGGGGCCACGAAGCGCTGTACTGTGTTGGTGGAACGCAGGGGGGAGGGAGGAGGGGGGGATGGGTAGGAGGGAGTGGCAGCGGGAGGAAGGAGATGCCAGGCGATGTCTCTTCAAAACGAGGACCCAACACTACAGGATGGTTGGAAAATATGGGAAGAGGGGAGAAGACAAACAGCCAGAAAAGATGGGAAACTGTGGAATCCAGTTACTTGTGTGGCTTTATTTGTGCGTCCCTGGGCCCCTTCAAAAATGACGCCATGTTGGGAACGATGCGCTGGAGGGCCTTACCCCTTGCGTCGCAAGAAACGGCAACAGCACGCAAAGTCGAGGCTAGCCGCGCGCACACGCACTTTCGCACACGAGCCTCCTCCCCAGGGCGGTGGAGAAGTGCAACCTCCAGAACGGCACAGCCGGGCCACTTTGTGAGCCAATTGCCCGTTTTGTGCGGCGAGGCGTGCAGACTGGAATTCCGAACAGCACAATCACACACACACACACGTGCACACACATATGTTATAATGGACAGTTGCCCGTGGTAGTTACCGGTGTTTGACTGCTCTTGTCTGCGCATCCATCTGGTAATGGCATACACGCGATACCTTGTCGCCCCTATAACCGCTCCCTTTCGATATGAATGCGTTATGTGTCCAGCACATGACACAGTACCATGTGCGAAATTATTTCGGGAGCGACATGCCGGAACGCATCAATGTACAATGATATTGACAATATTGAACAAGGAGTTGTCAGTTCACGCGCCCGGGTCATATTCTCACTTGGGATGGTGTTGGTGGATTGATGCCATGATTTCAGGAGGATTGCGCGGAGAACTATCGCAAATTGTTGTTGGTTGTTTCAGCGTATAAGCCGCGGCGGGCGTTTATCTCAGAAGGCCGTGGGGCTTCCGAGAAGCCACGCCGTCCTCCGAGGAGGCCTGCTCCTCCTCACTCCCCCCCTCGCTCGCCGCCGATATTTTTGGGGTACAGTCAACCCGCATAGTGAGGATGGGCAACCTTCCCAAGGGTACCCTTGCATCCTCGCCTCCTCGGTCCATCCTTGGCCAGTTTCCTTGGCCGCGCCCCGCTCGACAGGCTCCGACATGCGCGTCCAAGGCCCTGGCATCCTTATCGCGCATCCCTACTGTTTTGGTTGACTGTGTGTCAATTCTGCAGTCGATCCCCGCCTCGCGCGCACACGCCAACTGCTGCTCACCACTCACCAAACCACCCCAACCCTACCCGAAGGCTTCAACTTGCCCTCCATTTCCAGTGGGGGGGGGGTCGGGAACATCGAGAAAACATATATATATATATATATATATATATATATATATTCGGGGGTGGACAGAACCCCCAACAGTGACACGTCGATTAGTGAATTGTCCGTTTTCGGTTCTCGAGAGGGCGCCGTGGCTGTTATTTTCCAGGCTTGCGCCCGCCAGGTTTGGGCCTCAGGTCGTTTTCACTAAACCACGTTTTTCTAAAGGGGGTTCTGTCCATCCCCGATATATATATATATATATATATATGGAACCCGTACCCCCCCCAACCCAAAGTTCGGGTCTTCGGGTTGGGTTGGGGTGGTCTGGTGGATAGTCAGTATGTCAATTCTGCAGTCGATCCCCGCCTCGAGCACACACGCCAACTGCTGCGAGCGCGGCGGCGGCTAGGCTGCGCCCCTGGCGCGCGCGCGCGCCCGCCCCGCCTCGCGCCCGCCGGCGCCCCGCGACCGGTGGGCGACCGCGCTTCCGCGCAGGGCACCTGCGGGCCTGGCGCGGGCCGGGAGGGGCGCCTCCCTCCAAAACGTCCTCCTCCTCCTCCTCCTCCTCCTCCTCCCTCCTTCCCCTCCTCCTCCCCCTCCTCCTACCTCTTCCTCCTCACCTCCTCCTCCTCCTCCACCTCCCCGTTCTCCTCCTCCTTCTCCTCCTCCCCCTCCTCCTCCACCTCTCCTCCTCCTCCTCCTCCTCCTCCTCTCCTCCTCCACCTCCCCGTTCTCCTCCTCCTCCTCCTCCGCCTCCTCTTCCTCCTCTTCCTCCTCCTCCTCCTCCTCCTCCTCCTCCTCCGCCTCCTCCTCGTCGCCCAGCGGCGAGGAGCGTGCACGAGGCTGCCGAGCAGTTTGTTCTGATCTGGGGCAGGGATGTTCGAGGTTCAAGGGCGTGTGCGGCTATTCTCGGGAGCTTCCAGCCTCGGGCTATGATGTTCTTACCTACTTTAGCCTTGATCGCCCGAAATAATTTCGAGCACCAAGAAAGTAACGAAACTAAAGGGAGTTCTGGTGTCTGGCCCTCGGAGGCGATACTCGTTCGACAGTGCTTCGATACTCTCCTGGGTGCTCGATTTTTTTCTGGGATGTGGTCCTTAAGTACGATTGGAGCAGCATAACCCTCGGGGTGCTCTCCATCAGCTGCGCCTCGCCGAGTGCGTTCCCGGGAGGGCCAGATCGTCCCGAATGACCGCTGGAGAGACGAGCCATGAACCGAGAGCGAAGGCGGACAGTGAGGGGGGGAAAGGCTCAAGGTGGATACATCGGCCCCCGATCGCTCATTCATCGCCGATAAAAACTTGGCCCGCTACAGCCCACCCCGCCCAAGAACGTGCGGATTCTCTGCCGGGGGCCTGTCGACGATCTATCCGCGATGTGTCGCCGATTCTAGCTCGATGTCCCCCCTTGTGAGCCCATCCCCCCTAGATGTCCTCCCTCAGAGAGGGTGACCGGGTCTCGGGCGGGCGGCAATGGGGGGGGCGATACACATGGGGGGATCGAGGTTTCCTTGAACGGGTTTTTCAATCAACCATTAACCAAAAGACGCCCCTAATTTGCCACTTCGGGCCCGAAAGGTGCACGACAGGCGCACATGTCTCCCCCCCCCTGGTTTGCTGCTTCCCTGTCAGTCGTATCCTGGCCTCCCAAGTGGGGCCGGAGCAGATGGGGTGGGGGCGTCGCGCCGCATCGCCGACTCATCGGCGACGTGGCTCGATTTGGAGTCCGATGTTCTCCACCCCGACGTCGCCGATGCATCGGCGATGCGGCGCGATCGTCCGACCCAGATGCTCGACCCGGATCCTGGTGGCCTCTAGTCAGAGTCGGCCAGGGCTCGAAGTGGGGCGTTCCAGAAAGAGGCCTCGCCCAAGGGATCCACATACGCCTTCTCTACCTCGGCGGAAGTGCAGGTCGGCATGTCGGGTCGGGCGAAAGGGGGGGATTGGGAAAGGGGGGTTACGAAATTTGCTGCATGCAGCTGGTTTCGGCCTCACCGAGGGGCCCATTCCTCGATACATCGCCGCCTCTGGCGCCGGGAGGCGCCGGGAAAACCAGCTGCGGGAGCTGATTCTCACACCCCCCCTTTGCTATCCCCCCCTTTCGCCCGACCCGAGCATGGGAGGAGGGGCGCGGGCCCCGAGGGAGCGGGGCCCTGGAAGCGCTGCGCCGTGTTCGGCCTGCCTCGGGGCCGTCCGCGGGCCCCGGGGGGCCGCCGAGCGAAGGCGGAGTGGAAAGCTGGCCCCGGCGATGGCCTTGGCCGGGGGCAACGATAGTCAGAGCCCCGAATCATCAGGGGTAACTCGGGTCAGGGCTAACTCGGGTTCGGTTTTCGGGAGTCCGAACCCGAGTTATCCCGGACCCGAGTTACCCCGGATAACTCGGGCGTCCAGAGCCCCGAATCATCAGGGGTAACTCGGGTCAGGGATAACTCGGGTTCGCTTTTCGGGAATCCGAACCCGAGTTACCCCGGACCCGAGTTACCCCGGATGAATCGGGCGTCCAAGAGCCCCGAATCATCAGGGGTAACTCGGGTCAGGGATAACTCGGGTTCCTTTTTCGGGAATCCAAACCCGAGTTACCCCGGACCCGAGTTATCCCGGATAACTCGGGCGCCCAAGATAGGGGGGGGGGATGAGGCATAGGGGCTCACCACCCACCAAACCACCCCAACCCAACCCGAAGGCTCAGATTTACCCTCGATTTCCAGTGGGGGGGGGGGTCGAGAAACATCGAAAAAACACGTGTGGAACCCTTACCCCCCCCCAACCCGAAATTCGGGTCTTCGGGTTGGGTTGGGGTGGTCTGGTAGGTAGTCAGGGGCGGATGCATCGACCACTCATTGCCCATGGATCGCCGATAGGGGCCCGATGGCCCCAACCTGCACGGGAAGGTGCAGATCCACTATATCGGGGGCCCGTCGCCGATCTATCGGCGACGTATCGCCAATTCCAGGTGGATGCCCCCCCCCCCCCCCCCTGTATGCCAGTCCCCCCCTACCGTTGCTCCCCCCCTTGGAGTCCAGGACGCGGTTCCTTCAGGACCCGCTCCTTTTGAGAAGTAAAGCGGTGGCGGCCCCGCCGTCAGAGGACGGCGGAAGCAGAAGTTGTCGCTCAAGACACGTTCTGGATGTGTGTTCTGTTGTTCTGGAATGGGCCGAGAATGCACCACATCGGACGGCTGGCCAGCGATTTGGGTGCGCAGGCGCGTGTACATTCTAACGGGTTCTTGCGTTGAGTTGCTCGGCTTTCTGGCCGGCCAACATCCCAGAGCATTCGTATCTTGGAGAAGGGCCTTCAGAGGCCAGGTGTTGCGCATCTTGCGGCTAGAACAACGCCCTGTGCAACGTCTTATTCGGGGTACATCAGTTTTGGGAGGCGACAGAAGCAGGAGGGGAGGAGGCAGGAATGCGAAGGAAGAGGAAGACGAACGAAGAGGAGTCGGAGGAGGCGAGTTCTCGATGACGTGGCTCGGAGAGCAGTGTCGAGCAGACGCGCCTCTCATATTCGATGGCCCTCGGTCCATCCTGCCACCGTGCTCGGGTTGTGGGCCAGATCCTCAGGGATGCTTCTTGCGGTCTCTTCGGTGCGCTCTCCAGGGCCTCTTGGGGGCAGTTCTCGGGCTTCTTGGGGGCCTCTAGAGGAGGGCCTCTTGGGAGCGTCTTGGGGGCTTCTAGGGGCCTCCAGAGGGCTTCTTGGGGGCCTCTTCGGGCGTCTTGGATGCTTTTCGGTGGCATGTTGTGGCCTCTTGGGGGCCTCTCGGGGCCGAGGGCTCGAAATGTTCGTTCGGGTCCCCCGTCCGGGTCCTCTCTTTGAGCCGGCGCTGGGACCTCGTGGGAGGCCTCTTGATCCGTCTTGGGGCCCTCTTGGGCCGTTTTGATTTTTCCACACCCTCCTTGGTTGGGTAATCGTTGTGAATAAAGCACTGCAGTGCCTCTCGCTTTCCTCTGGTCTCCTCTTGTCGTGTGTGTGTGTGTGTGTGCACCCTGGCTGCGGTACCTCTTATGTGTGCATCTTGTCAAGGGGCTGCGATCTGTGACATTGTCGCCACTTTCGAGGGCTGCTGGTGGGTCCAGCGGAGTGAGGCACCGCGGAGACTTGAGCGAGACCTCGCCGTCCCTGGGGGGCTGCGATCTGCGACACTGTCGCCACTTTCGAGGGCTGCTGGTGGGTCCTGCGGATTGAGGCACCGCGGGGACCTGAACGAGACATCGCCGTCCTTGGGGGGCTGCGATCTGCGACACTGTCGCCACTTTCGAGGGCTGCTGTCGGGTCCAGCGGAGTGAGGCACCGCGGGGACCTGAGCGAGACCTCGCCGTCCCTGGGTAGGGCTGCGATCTGCGACACAATCGCCACTTTCGAGGGCTGCTGGTGGGTCCAGCGGAGTGAGGCACCGCGGGGACCTGAGCGAGACCTCGCCGTCCCTGGGGGGCTCTGGAGAGCTGCTCTGGAGGCGCAACGGGCGCATGGCACAGCCAACGGGGGTGATTTGTGAAACAGACCATCTGCCGGGCGATGGCCAGAACGTTGCGCCTACACGTATCCCGCGGGGGCTCTCGAGAGCTGCTGTGGGATACGTTGGGTGCAACTGGCGCATGCCACAGCCAACGGGGGTGAATTGTTATTACGTAGCCCTTATATCTTGATCGGGGGCCTGCGAGCCTTCCGATTGCTGCTCGCAAAGTCACATGCGTCCATGTTACGTCATCGCCCCCGTTGTAGCAATCCTGATGTACTTATGCCCCGCATTGTGCAAGGATTGGGTACGTCGCCAGGGTAATTTCTTGGACGATTCTTCGGTTTTCTTGGCGCGATCTTGGGGGCCTCGTGGGCTGTCTTGGAGCATCGGGAATCCGAATAGGCGGGAACGCAAACTCATTCAAACACCGTGTTTTGAAGGTCGATGATTTTTGCCTCTTGGGCCCTCTTGCGAATGCTCTTGGGGGCCTCTGCGCAGCGTCTTCGAGGCCTCTTGGGCCGTCTGGAAGCCATCGTGGACGTTTTGGAATAATTTCTGAGCCATTCTGGACCCTCCTGGACCATCTGGGCGGCCTCCTGGCGTTGTCCTGGCCCGTTTGAGACCCTCCGGGGCGAGGGGACCGCCCCGGAGGCCCACGCGAGACACCCCAGGAACTCACGGGAAACTGGGGGCCTGGGCCCTCAGGAAATTTAAATACCTTCTACCTCTCAGAGCCGCGTTAGCCTGCGGACACTCCGTTTCGTGCCAGAAGCACGGTGTGTGTGCGTGTGTGTGTGTGTGTGTGTGTGAAAGTGAAAGTGAAAGTGAAAGTGAAAGTGAAAGTGAAAGTGTAGAAGTGTGTGTGTGTGTGTTGTGTGTACGTGCGTGCGTGCGTGCGTGCGTGCGTGTGTTTGCGTGTGCGTGTGCGTGTGTGTGTGTGTCTGTGTGTGTGTGTGTCTGTGTGTGTGTGTGCGCATCTGTGTGTGTGTGTGTGTGCGTGTGCGTGCGTGCGTGCGTGCGTGCGCGCGTGATTTTGCAATCGAGCAGCTCTTGCTGATTTTCAAAATACGTGTCAAATAATATGGTTTCGCCACTCAGGCTTCGGAGTGACATTCGTCACCCGCGTGCTTCTTTGGTATTTAGCGAAGGAGTGAGGCAGCAGGCGCAATGGAAGGGCGGAGCCGAAGAGAAATACAACGAAAAAGGGAACGATCACGCAACAAAGGTCGCAGTGGAAGTGGTTGATTGTGGACGAGGTCAGCACGGTCAGCGCGAATTTTCTTGCGGAGCTCGGTTCGCAGTTGCACTCGCGCGCGCCCACGGCCAGCGACGCGAAGGATGGGGTGGGCGGCGTGGACAGGTCACTCGGGGGCGCGAGCGCGCTGTCGTGTGGAGATCTCTATCAGCTGGAGCCGCCGTCCAGAACGGCAGTCAATGCGCAGCCCGCGTCAAGCCTGAAGAATGCAAGGAGATACTCGCCAGGGGCTACGGGGGATCACGCACAGCACGCGTGTTGGCGAGCTGGAATCGAAGGGGCAGCGCAGGGAATTTCGGAGCTGACTAGGCGCCAGCGCGCAGAGGACCAGCACGAATGGTTCCTTGGAGTGCAAGACGAATTTCGTCGACGAGCGCGCCCTGGTCGGACGCGTAATTTAGGTCGCGGCGCGCCGACGGATGCGCCAGGGCCGCAGTGCGGGGGCGCGCGTTGTCGTGGGAACGCAGAGGCGCTCGGCCGCAGCCGCGAGCGTGCATGCGAGGTGCGCAGCAATGGGCGAGAGAAGGGAAAACCCGTCGCGACCTCACCAGACGGTTCGCGTTTGTAGGAGCTGTCGCGTTTCAGTCCGATCAGGACATTCGGCGCCGCGCCGAGAAGCAGCGTGCTGCGTCGTGGGTGGAGGGGCGCAGGCAGCAGCTTCTGCGGGTCGCAGCTCGAGATCGCGCGTGCGTAGGGGGACACAGGCGGCCGTGCGCGATGGGGGGCAGTATCTGGTTGCCAGGATGCCGCCCGCTGGCGACGAGCATGGCCGCGGCTTCAGGAGACCGCCTAGATCGGCCCGGCAAGCAACCTCCCCGGGGGCGCGCAGCAACAATTCATTGGTGGGCGTTGGACAAGGACGCGGTTATTAGAGATGGCGAGGAGGTGGCCTTGTTCGCGTGCCAAGATTCACAGCGCAGGACTTCCCTGCGGGCGCGCCGGGCCTGCCAGGTGCGAAACGCGGGCAACTCCGAATATTCCATCCGAGAGGGGGGCAGTGGTTCGTGAGCGAATATCGGCATAGTTTTGCTGAGCGCGAAGCGCACTCGGTTCGCGATCACGCCAGCGCAGGCAGCGGCGGTGCACCCCGCGCCAGGGCGAACCGCGGGCGCAGTGATCGCGCGCTCGGCCAGAGTGCGCAGCGCGAATTTGGACGTCCAGCTACGCGGCCATCACGCGCGCGCGAGCGTCGGCCAGAAAACCCGGTGATTTTCCAGCCTGTGGACAGGGGGCGTGCAACGGAGGCGAGGCGGCTGGTGCGGAAATGCTGGCGCCGCGAGACCAGCTCGGGCGGCGCCGACGCAGGTTGCTGGTATAGGCGTTTCAGAAGTTTGGGTTCCAAAGGAAGGGCGGGCCAGCGTTTTGCGCAGAACGCGCGGTGGATGTGAAAGCCGCTGACCGATAATGGCGCGAGACGCTTGCAGCACAGGCAACGACTGCGCAGGGCGCCGGACCGCCGCGGCACGGCGGCGGCCGTGGCGGCGAGGGGGCGGGCGACGAGGAGGAGACGAAAACTTCTCGAACCATGCACTGCGCGAAGTGCATCAACGTCAAAGGAAACGGCGCTCTCGACGTGGCAGCGCAGAATTCCACGAGGGCGTCGGCTCAGCGCGGCGCGCGGGCGATAAAGGTAAGGAGCTTTTCGACGACGGGGCAACGATGTCACGGGCGCAAAGGAAGCACTGCGAAGCTGGGCAAAGGCTCTGCCAGACATGAGCACTGGAGCGGGATAGTGCGGCACCACAAACGACGGGATAAGGTGGCCTTGCAAGTGACTCATGAGAGACCAATCGCGAAAAGAAGCCAGAGGCAAAAGCGGAACCGCTGAAACGCTGCGCGCCATGATGCGGGGTGCTTTCTGGGAGACAGGGCGAGCCGCGCTCAAGTGGGGGATCATCGAACGAAAAAGAACAGGAATGGTCTGCGGGGGCAGTCGCGAGCGTGGTATCCCCGTGAAAGGTGTGACCGGTTCAGCGAAGCGGCCTTGGCGAGAGTTGACGCGCGGCGCGCAGCATGGGCTTCCCGCGGCAGGGCCGCAGAAACACCGCGCAGGATATGAACAGCTTGACAAGGAAGGTGGAAATAGTCTGCGCACACTGCACGGACCCCAGGTTCACGGCGCGCGCGTGGCAAGCGCTTGAATACGCGGGTCCGCGCGGAAGGAGACCCCCGAAGTCCGCGTTTGTTGAAGGGCCAATGTTGCGCGTTCCGGTCAAAAGGGCCGCCCTGAAATGCAAATCGCGCGGAAATCACCCGCGCACCGTATGTCCGGGATCCGCGCTGGCCACTGCCATCGAACGGGGCGAAGGGGAACGCTGATCACAGATGGAAGGGCGAAGAGGAGGCATGAATCGAGGAGGAAGAGGAGGACTTAGAACAGGCGGGGGGAAAGAAAGGGGACAGGGACAACCATGGTAACAGTAAAGCCCGCAGTATATGCAAAATGAGAAAAATTGTAAGAGTACGAAGAATAAGGGGACGAACAGTAATACTAATAATGATGCCAATAATAAGACATGGTACTCATACTAACCCAAATACTAACAGAGGCAGACACCGCAACGCACGAAGAAAGGGAGTGAGTGGGTCGTCGAGGGATATCTGCCAGGCCTAAGGGGATGCGTTCCGAAGGGGTCGTTCGTCATCAGGAGGATGTCTCGGGAAAGGAGGCTCGGTTTCACGGCGCAGTCAGTCTTCGGGTGAACCCTCCTGTTCCGTCACTCCCGTCATCTGAATTTCGTCCTCTTCCGTCTCCTCCCACGCCCCGGCGCGTGCGCCGTCTGAAGGATTCGGATATGCCCCCCCCCCCAGATTGCCCGCGGAGCCACGCGATGATCCTGCTCCGGCTCCTCGCCTCGCACATGTTCGGACTTCGCTTCGGATCCTTTGCCTTCTCCGTTGTCGCCCGTCGCGCCTCGTTCGCGGTTGAGGTTCGCGGAGCCTCAGGAGGGCAAAGTGGGCCTTGAGGAGGTCGTGCGAGGGGCGATCGAGTCGGCGACCTCTCGGGACGTGAAGCGCTTGTGGAAAGGCCCCCCCCCCATCGAAGGCCGACGCGGTGGTGACAAGGGGGCCTTTTCCGGGGTCGGGCGAAGTCCCCCCTGCGAGTGCCAGGGGCCATGTTTTGTATATTTCAGGGGCACCGTGGGCTGCGGCAGGTGCGGAGCGTTCTCGGCCAGGACGGCGCGCACGGACTTGCTCTGGGGATGTGACTACGATGTGGCCTTCAGTGATACAGTCGACCCGCCGAGTAAGGATAGGCATCCCTCCCAAGGGTACCCTTGCATCCTTGCCTCGTGGGTCCATCCTTGGCCACGTTCGTTGGCCGCGCCCCGCTCGAAAATCTTCAGAATGGGCGTCCAAGGGCCTTGCATCCTTATCGCGCATCCCTACTCTGCGGGTTGACTGTAAGTCCTCCAAGGAAGCGGCAGAGGGAGGGATATTTTTTTAAAAGGGCACGCGCCCGCAGGGTGGGAAGGCCTCCCAGCGCCATGTTCCTCGCAGGCTCGGCGCTCCACGGATGACGCCGTCCAGCGGTGGGGCCTGATCTCAATCGGACATGTCATAGGCTTCTGGTAACTCGTTTAGCCTCGAGTCGTCCTCGGTCGCCTCGGCCGATCCTGGACGGTGTTCGCCTTCGCGGATTCTCGTCGATCCAGCGGCTGGGCTCAATGACAGTGCCCAAGTATGGTGCCCTGGGCCCCATACCGCTGTGTGCTCGACTGCGTTTGCTATCCCTCATCCTGCCGCTCTCGCATCCCTGAGTCTCGACTCGGCGCCTCGCTTCATGGGTTCGCGACTCCTTCCTCCCCAGAACACATTTCCCTAGGCCGGTTTTCTTACCTCGATCGGGCGAAGAGAACTATGCACATGCACCGATCCTGGCAAGGCCCATTTTTGACCCAGGATCGGTGCATATGCCTTCCTGGCCAAGGTAGGAGGGCGTATGCACCGATCCTGGGCTCAGGATGGGCCTGGCCAGAATCGGTGCATGTGCATAGTTCTTTTTCCTCTACTCGACTCCTTTCTTGATGGTCCCAGGGCTTACACATAGTCTCCAGAGGTTGACACTTGAGAAACACATCCGGCTCTACATGGTTCGAGTCTCTAAAGGTATTGGGGGGGACGGGGGAGGGGGGGGAGGAGGAGGCGTATCGGTAGGAGGAGGATCAGTAGGAGGAGGAGGAGGAGGACGAGGAGGAGGTGGAGGAGGCTGGCCATCGTTCTGCCGCTGCGGGGGAGGAGGTGGAGGAGAAGGTGGAGGACGAGGATCAGAAGGGGGAGGAGGAGGCGAAGGAGGAGGGGAAGGAGGATGATGAGGAGGTGGAGGAGGAGGAGGAGGAGGAGCAGGAGGAGGAGGACGTCGAGGAGGACGCAGAGGAGGTCAGTGCTCCTTCTTCGTTCCCCCTCCTCGGTCCTTCCTCCCTCCATCCCCTCTCCCTCGCCCCCAGGAGGCCTATACCTCCCCTTCCTTAGGATCCCCTTGTTGGGGAGGTTCAATTCAGCATCGGCGCTGGAAACGTTACCAAAAAACGGCCTAAGTCGCCCTAGTCCTTCCCAAGTCCGCTTAACCCCGCTTCATCTGTCCTAGTCTGGCCGTTTTCCCGGGCTCACTCTGGGCCAATCGGGCTCTCTGGCCTTTTTCATGGGTGGTCGATCGCCTATCATCGTTCCTGCTCTTGCCTACGCAATACATTCCGCTTTGTTTGGCCTCGTCTGACCTACTCATGGGCTCACTCCATGGTGGCCTCTTCATCTGGTGCTTGATAGCTCTAAGTCGGGCGTGTCCCTCTACAGGAGGAATGTTCGAAAAATGGTCAAACAACAAGTCTGGGGACGATTGTTGGAGCATGTTTGACTATGTTGGAGTATGTTTTGACAATGTGTTATTCTTCTTCCAAGGTCCGCCTGTAGGAGGACATGCCCGACCTAAGGATAGCGATGGCTCTTCGTGATCGTGTTATTTTTCATTGTTTCGCCGATCGGCGCGGGCCCTCGCATCCCCCCCTCCCCTCCCCCCCCCATGGAGTAGACTTTTGGCTGCTTTCGGCGTCTGTTTCAGGCAGGGGGACTCCCTCCTCCATCGGACGCACGGTTGCGAGCAGTCGCAGTGAGCAGAGGTCCGGAGCCAGAATCCCCCCCGTCTCCCCCTCACCCCTCCCGCCCAGTGTTCAGTCGGGCCTGTCCCCCTACAGGGGGATTTTAGACGAAAAAATATAAACACCCCCAAAATAGTTAAAAAATAGTCCAAAAATAGTCGGGGGACTATTTTTTGAGTATTGTTTGACCTTTCTGGGATATTTGGGGGGTATTTTTCTTCGTCGAAAATCCCCCTGTAGGAGAACACGCCCGACAGAAGCCCAGTGCCGAAACGCCGAGTGCGAAAGACGTCGGCCTCCACGCGGAAGGCGGGCGCCCCGTGGGCCAGCTGCCGTGCCTAGGAAAAATCGCGGGCACACGAGTACGAGAAATCGCCCACGCCGGGCATACGAAACCAATTGCCAGGGGAGGGAGGAGGAGGAGAAGGAGGAGGAGCGGGGGGAGGAGGGGGAGGAGGAGGAGGAGGAGGAGGAGGAGGAGGAGGAGGAGGAGGTGGAGGAGGAGGAAGAGGGAGGAAAGAAGAGGAGGAGAAGGAGGAAAAGGAGGAGGGGAGCGGGGGAGGAGGAGGGAGGAGGAGGAGGGGGAGGAGGAGGAGGAGGAGGAGGAGGAGGAGGAAAAGGAGGAGGAGGAGCGGGGGAGGAGGAAAAGGAGGAGGAGGAGCGGGGGAGGAGGGGGAGGACGAGGAGGAGGAGGAGGAGGAGGAGGAGGAGGAGGAGGACGAGGAGGGCATACGACATCGCAGCACGCGCACACGAGGCCAGCTGCCAGTCCTACGAAGGCCCCGCGCAGGCCTCCCCAGGGGGCTGCCGCCCGGCCGCCATCCCCCCGAGGGGCTTCGCGGCCCGGCCGCATTCTCGGCGGCCCCCTCGCGGAGGCCAGGGGCGGCGGAGAGGGGGGGGGGGATGACGAGCGGGGGGAGGCGGATCTCATGGCGGGGCTGGGGGGGGGGGGGAGGGGGACGGGGGGGAGGGGGAGGAGGGGGTGATGACGAGGGGGGTGGGAAGGGGGGGAGGGGGAGGGGGGGGGGGGGGGGGGTGATGACCGAGGGGGGGTGAGGGGGGGGGATGACCAGGCTCTGATGCTCCAGCCTACTCTAGCCTGGGCACCAGAAAGAATTCCGAGCACCAGAAAAGAACCCAAACTCGAGGGTTTGCACGTGTCGGGCCCTGGGAGACATTGTTTCGACATTGTTTCGAAACTGTTTGACACTTTTCCGGGTGCTCGAAATTATTCCTGGGATGTGGTCCTTAAGTACGATGGGAACAACGTAAGACTAGGCGGGGAGGGGGATCTCATGGCGGGGGTCATGAGATCCCCCCAGATTTAAGTCGTCGGCACGAACGAACTGGGGACGGAAAGAATGGGTACAATGCCCAACAGCAATTCCTGTTCATTTCGAGCTGGACTTGCTGTCCGCGCCGCCGCGGCATGTGTCCATTTGAGACAGTAAGCCGCCTGCCCAACAGCGGCCGCTGTTGGTTTGGGACAACATGTGTTGTTGGGCATTGTACCCATGTGTTCCGTATCCATTTCGGGCGTCCAAAGAGGGGGAGGGGGATCTCATGGCGGGGTCCATGATATCCCCCAGATTTAGTCGGGCTTGTCCCTCTATAGTCTGGGGATTTGTTTCCAGTATTTCTTGACCATTTTGAACTTTGTTTTGCGTATTTTTGATGTTTCCCCCAAGCTCCCTTTGTAGGGGGACAGGCCCGCCCCCTCTTCTGGCGTCGCGCAGATGGGGGTGGAGGGAGGGGGGAGGGCTTCTTAGAAGGAAGCCGCTTCCTAGAAGGCGGCGGCCTCACATCTATACACGAGGACCGCGCCTTCTGAGAAGCGGGGGTGCTTCTAAGAAGCCCTCCCCCCTCCTCCCACCCTGAAGTCGGGCTTGTCCCTCTACAGGAGGAGTATCCAAAAATAGTAGAAAATAGTCTGGGGGCTATGTTTGAATCTTTGTTTGGCCATTTGGGAGTATTTTCGGGGTATTTTAATTATTTGTCGTCGAAGATCCCCCTGAAAGGGGGACACGCCCGACTTAACCCCACCCCCCTCTGCGCGTGGCCGACTCTTGGACGCCCCCCCCTCTCCCTCACGTCGGCGTCTCTCGCGGCCGGCGCCTCAGGCCTCGGCGCCTGCGCGGGGGCCGCCCCTCCTGCGGGGGAGAACGGAGCGCCGCGGGCCCAGAGCAGCGCCGCGGCGCGCGCAGGGGCGCATGCACCTCGTCGTCCTCCTCCTCCTCCTCCTCCTCCTCCTCCTCCTCCTCCTCCTCCTCCTCCTCCCTTCGCTCGCTGCTGCTCCGGCACTGTGGCCCGGAGCAGGGCGAGCGGAGACCTCGCCCCCCCCCCCCCCACCACCTGCGCGGCGACGCGCAGGGGTGGGGGCGTGGGGCGAGGGGGCACGGCAGGTTGAAGTCGGGCACTTCCCTCTGCAGGAGGAATGCCCAAAAGCAGTTTAAAACAGTCTGGGGACGATTTGTTTATATTACGTTTGGACAAGTTGGGGGTATTTCTTTGTTTGAAAGATTCGCCCAAGATCCGCCTGTAGGGGGACATGCCCGACCTAACGGTAGGTTCGTGTCGTGTCGACCAGCGGCGACCCTGCCAGCTGCGTTCAAGGTTGAACGCCGCAGGCGACCCGCCGCTGCGTTCAACCTTGAACGACCGCCCGTGTCCGCAACGATTTGGACATTTCGGAAACGGCCGATCGTTCAAGGTTGAACGATCCCCGCGGTGTCAGGAACCAATGCCGGGGTCGACACGACGCGAACCTGCCGTAGGGCTTCTTTCTTAGCAGCAGCCCTGCTTCTTAGAAGACGCGGGCCTTGTCTATAGAAGTCATGGAGCCGACATCGCAGAGCGCATCTCGCTCGGAAAATAGTAGGATGGGCCCGGAGTGTCCTTGAGAATTTCGGTCCGGATTTCGAAGTTAGGGTCCGTGCGGATTTGGTGTTGACAGGAATGAAGACTTTAAGAAACACGTACGTGAAATTCACTTCGTTTTTCGCTCGCCGTTTCGGGGTTTAGCATGGGCAGACATCCAGGCCAAAAATCTGCTGCAGCATGTCGGCAAGGTCGGTGCAATGATAGATGCAAGGCCAGCGCCTTCTGAGGAGCAGTTTCCGTCTAAGAAGCCCTCCAGCTTCCGTCCACCCCCTTGTGCGCGCCGCCAGCTCGAACCAAGTCACGACCGAGCCTGTTGGCAGGTCTCGGCCTCTCGAGGCCCTCTCGGGGCCCTGTACCGTCGAACGATTATGTACCCAGCGTCGCATGAGGTCTCAGCAACCCAGCGATAGCTCAATGTTTCGATGCTCGTTTCGGGGACCTTCTTGGAGCCCACCTAATGGATCTGTTCGACCCCTGTTCGACTCAAGTTCGACTCAGGTTCGACTCAGGTTCGACTGACGTTCGACGCAGCTTCGACGCACGAATGGAGCGAGTGGCTCCAGGAAGGTCCCCAGAACGAGCATCCAACAATGTGGAACAATAGCTGCCTCCATTCGCGTAACTCTTACACTCTTCCAAGATTCTGGGAAGATTGCTGAAGAAGACTCATGCGATACCCAGATGTTCAAAATGATCTGCTCGAAGTCCTTGAGGCGTCTGGGATCAGATAAGGTGGATGTGCTCGACGCTACTCTGAGAGCCACACAGTGTGACAAGGAAACCCCCTCAATCATCAAATCGCGTAGCTGTTAGAAACTGTTGGGATGATCTTGCGTGTCGCTACGGCGATAGACATGCTGAGAACGATCCACTATGAGGAAGTCTCAGACGGACCGCCGCCAAGACCGCCCTACAGACGTGGATCAGGGGGTGAGGAACAGCATCAGCAGCGCCGCAGCCCGCAGATGGCTGGTGAAGGAGCTGGGGATCAGCCCTCTCTCGTTTGGCAGCATCAGGATAATGACGTGTGCGCCGACAGCTACTCCTGGTGGAGGCTCCACCGGGGGCCCGGACAGCAGGAGTCGGGAGTGGCGCCAGAGCCATTTTTCGCCCAAGCCCTTGCGGGACCCCCCAGAAAATTTCAGATGCGCAGATTTGTGCTCCGGGATTCCCTTCGAGATCGGGGCATGGGCGGCGCCACGTGCGGGCTGGGCCTGCTGCGCGCGGAGCAGGAGGCAGACTTCGATTTCGTGGTGGCGCCGGCTCCAGCCCTTGCCCGAGGCCGCGTCGCCAGGAGTCAAGCAGTGGCGAAGCGTCCTGGCTCGTTTATCGTCCCACCAAATAATGTTCTAAGAACCTTCTGTGGTTTCCACGAACTGCTGTTAGATCATTTCTGGCGGAGTCTGTCTTGTGTCAACACATCGGGTTTATGTTCTAAGAGCATTTGTTTCTGTTCTTGGAACATTTTCGGGTTCTGAGAACATGTCGTGGTAGGACTAAAGGAGTCTGGACGCCCGACATGGGTACCGAAAGAATGGGTACAATGCCCAACAGCAGTTCCTGTTCATCCTGAACAGGACTCGCTGTCCGCGCCGCCGCGGCCTGTGTCCATTCGAGACAGAAGGCCGCCTGCCAAACAGCGGCTGCTGTTGGTTTGGGACAACATTTGTTGTTGGGCATTGTACCCATGTGTTCCGTATCCATTTCGGGCGTCCAAAGGGGGGGAGGGGGATCTCATGGCGGGGTCCATGATATCCCCCAGATTTAAGTCTGGCTTGTCCCTCTATAGTCTGGGGATTTGTTTCCAGTATTTCTTGACCATTTTGAACTTTGTTTTGCGTATTTTTGATGTTTCCCCCAAGCTCCCTTTGTAGGGGGACAGGCCCGCCCCCTCTTCTGGCGTCGCGCAGATGGGGGTGGAGGGAGGGGGGACGGCTTCCAAAAAGGAGAGCGTTGGGGCCATCGGCCCGCGCTGCCGAGGGTGTGCCCCGCAGCCGCGCCCCGGGCGGCGGGCCGCGCAGCACTGCCGGCCGCGCGCGGAAGCCGCCCGGGCGGCACGGCGACTCGCGGCAGCAGGACGTCTCCGTCGGGCATGTCCCGCCACTGTAGGCCAGATTTCGTAGTAAAAGGGAGGGGGTCTCATTTCGGGGGGAATCTCCTCCAGGCTATCTTGGAGGGCCTGGGGGGGTCTGGGGGGACGATGTCTTGGAGGGTTCTCCCACGGGGGGGGGGCTGAAATGGCTTGCCTTGGAGGGTCCAGACCCCCATCCCTTTTATTACGAAAACTGGAGTAGGCATGTTCAAAAACTGTCAGAGGACAGTCTGGGGACGATGCTTCGACCATTTGTTTTGACCATTTCGGGGTATGGTCTGGGTACTTGCTTGACTTGTCGCTCAGAGTCCGCCTGTAGGAGGACATGCCCGACCTAGCAGGATGTACAGGTCATCTTCGACGCTCTGGCCAGACACGCGCTCGACCCGGCGGCGTGCGGCGGCTCGGTCCCGCGCTCCCTCGGCGTCGCGGTAGATCGGCGTCACCCGCAGGGCGTCCGCGTGTTCCGGGCGGAGGGCATGCCCAGCATCCCTGAGGATCAGCCCCTGGCCTGGTGTGCGCGAGAGAGCATCCGCTCCGTGGGGGACTGCTGGGTAGAGTCCGCCAGCATCGTGCACCTGTTCGAGGGAGGAGATCAGAGGAGGAAAAGGCACCCATACCTCTACCCTTCCCTCGTTTTCCCCTTGTTGGGCCTCTTGGCCATTCCTCGTTGCCGCCGCTGGATTCGCTTCGAAATCCTGTTCAGAACGCACCCCGGGAGAAGTCTGGGGAGTAGTGGCATCGGTACGTTTTGGTTTCCCCAGGAGAGGGCGCACCCCTGCTGGCGCCGGCCAAGGCGTCCGCCGTCGGCCCGGGCCGTCCGCGGCAGTGGCGGAGGCTCAGCTGTCCCCCGCTGCTGCTCCACGCGAAGGAGGCGCTGCTCGGGCGACGGGCCGCGGACATCAAGAAAGGGCGTGTCGTGAGGCGTGTCGTTCCCGTCGCTCTCGTCGCGGACACGGACACGGATGGCGCGCCGAAGTCTGCCAGGCATGCCCCGCGGTCCTCGGGTTAACAGGCCAAGCTCTGCTCGGTTGGCTGCATGCCACCCGGCGGAAGTCCCAGGAAGGAGGATCTAGAGGAACAGTTCTTGATTAGGTCCCGCATTTGCCTACGTTTTCAGCCGCGCAGGCTACAGTCCAAAGTAATGTCAGAAGACAAGTTGGCGTGCGAGAGACGAAATGCAAGCAGTTGTTCTTTCCCCAGGTAGGTAACATTGTTGCTCACTTGCCAAGACAAACAGGACACCGCCGCCACTTCAAAGCTTTGTCGGAAGACAACATGGTTGCATGGTTGGCGACGGCATGCCGCTGGTTCAAGTGAATTCGACGCTTGAAATTACACTGCTACTTCGCAGCGTAGCGGTCTTATCTGCGCCCAGCGGGCCTGAAGATGGCGCTTCTTCGATTGGGAAGGGCCGTCCTGGCCTATGGAGGGCGCAACAAAAAGGCCCGAGGGCAGGTGGGAGGGTAGATGGGCAGGCCACCGTTTAAACAGCGCCCTTTCTAATGCACATGACATCCCAGCTTCGTTTTAGCTAGCGTAGAGAGATCCCTGCCTGTCCGCAGACGACTACTCTCCCTCCTCCCCTCCTCCTCCTCCCCCTCCTCCCTCCTCCTCTCCCTCCTCCCCTCCTCTATGGCCCCCTCCTCCTCCTCCTCCCTCCTCGTCCTCCTTCTCCTCCTCCTCCTTCTCTTCCTCCTCCTCCTCCTCCTCCTCCTCCCTCCTCCTCCCTCCTCTTCCTCCTCCTCCTCCTCCTCCTCCTCCTCCCCTCCTGGCTCCTCCCTTTGACCAGCGACCCTCCTCCCCCCAGCGCGCAGAGCAAGGGGCACTTTCCGAATCTGGGGTTCGGACTCTTCTTTTCGAATGCGGTCTTGAATCTTATCTCGGCCCCGACGAAAGGGGGGGATAGGGAAAGCGGGGGGGGGGGTACAACATCTGCTGCATGCAGCTGGTTTCGGCCCCGCCGCCGGGCCCATTCCTCGACATTGGGC
>CAUYUJ010017901.1:138275-140775 GCA_963575745.1 Prorocentrum cordatum
TCCCTCTTCCTCTCTGCCCTCCTCTCTGTTGCCCGCCCTCCTCTCTTCGCTCCCCTTCTTCTCTCAGAGCGTGAATTACCTACCCCGCTTTCGCTTCCAGGCAAAACCAAGTCGTACCACGCGCCTCCTCGTCAAGCGGCCTGATCAGTACAGGCCGTAGTTTGGCATCGCTTGGTATCTGTTGGAAGCGAGGGTGGTCAAAAGCGAGGTAGGCTTGCTTGCCCCCTATTCTCTCCTGCTTCTTACTCGGCTTGCCCTCGCCATCCCTGGGCGGGGGGGGCTGCGTTCTGCGGAGCTGTCGCCACGTTCGAGGACTGCTGGGGGTTCAGCGGAGTGAGGCACCACCCAGATTCAGGTTCGACCTCGCCATCCCTGGGGGGCTGCAATCTGCGAAATTGTCGCCCCTTTCGATTGCTGCTGAGAGGTCCAGCGGAGTGAGGCATCACCCACATTCAGATTAGAACTCGCCATCCTTGGGTGTCTGCGATTTGCGAAACTGTCGCCACGTTGGAGGGCAGCCGGGGGTCCAGCGGAGTGAGGCACGACCCAGACCTGGATTATACCTCGCGATCCCTGGAAGGCTGCGGTTTGCGAGACGGTTGCCACTTTCGAGGGCGTCTGGGGGACCCAGCGAAACGAAGCACCACCCAGACTCAGATCAGACCTCGCCATGCTTGGGTGGCTGCAATCCGCGAAGCTCTTGTCACTTTCGAGGACTGCTGGGGGTTTCAGACCTGGCGGCGCGCCTGCGGGCGTTCAGCTACTGCATTGAAGGGTGAACTAGCGGGTGAGCTCGGTCTCGCTCGCTTCTGGCACGAGCTATGAGCCGCTTGAGTACTTGGAACGCTCCGGCGGCATGGCGCAGGCAGCGCTCCTGGCTTAGTGCGCTACTGAAAAAACGGCGGCTTTCTGTCTCCTCCCGCTATGTTGGTCGTCATTGTTCTCTTCCCCTTGCTGCATTATCCCTGCTGCTGCTGCTGCTGCCGCGTCGTCTCTTCGGCCCCCCATGTTGCATTTCTCCTGCTCCTCCCTCCCACCCGACGCCATTTTCTTCGAGCCTGGGGCCCCAAGCCTTGGCCTTGCGAGCGCTGTCGTGTGACATCGCGCAACGCATGCGCATCCCGTTCAGCTCGCACAACAATTCGCAGCGTCCGCACTGTCCTCGTTCATGCCAACACTGGCCCACTCCTCTTGTCACTTGATGCTAATGGGTCGGGCGCGCCACAGGGTAAGTACCCCACCGGGTCCTCGGACTTTCGGAGCCCTTGGGGGCGAATATCGCGGGCATGCCGTTATGATGTTTATGCCGTCGGTTGCTCCTCTTTGGCGGCGCGCGCGCAAGAGAGTGGCGCTAGAAGGGGTGGGTTTCCAAGAAGGCGGCGCGCTTCTTGGAAGGCTGGGGCCTTTTTTAGAAGGGCCTGGGAATTTGCAAGACGGCTTCTTAGGAGCGGGAGGGTTCCCAAGAAAACCCTGGTCTTCTTAGAACAGCCCCCCGCCTTTTTAGAATACCGCCCCCTTGCGCTACCCCCTCGCGCGCGCCGCCGTCATCACCAGAGCCTACCAGACCCCGGCAAGACGCCCAGTCCTGGAGGGTGGGGGCGGCTGGATGCGAGCCTCTGGCCCCGAAGAGGTCGGCCGCCCGTGCAGCTGCGCCTCGAGCCTGGGGGAGGGAGGAGGAGGACGAGGGGGGGGCGGTCGGCGAGGATGGGGAACAGGGGGCGCCCAGGTCAAAGGCTTGGGTTCCGTCTGTTCCCCTGCGGAGAGGAGGAGTTGGAGGACAGTCGCTGCGGGGCCGCACCCTGATAACAAGGGTGTGGTCGGTATCGTTTGACCAATCCCCATCCCCATCCCCATCCCCTTCGAAACCCCCACCAAATTACCTCCCCAGTTGGGGATACACCCCTCGAAACCCGAAGGAACCGGCTTATATCTCCATCTAGGAGGTTTAATCGGTCAGTGGGGCCCAGGCCATGCCGCTGGGAATGGGGATCGGTTAAAGGATACTCATGTTGCGGTCGAGACGACTTGCTGTCTTCGGATCTCCGCACGATGATCCGTTCAAGGGGGGGGGGAGGCGGGGGTGTCCCGCCTCGCCGCCCCAGCCCTGTTCGGGGGCATGGCCGTCGATGCCAGGAAAAGAGGGAGGAGGAGGAGGGGGAGGAGGAGGAGGAGGAGGAGGAGGAGGAGGAGGAGGAGGAGGAAGGAGGAGGAGGAGGAAGGAGGAGGAGGAGGAGGAGGAGGACGAGGGGACGCAAACCCTCTCGCGTCCCGACAAAAGCGCGACTGGAAGTTTTGAGACGTGTTCGGCCCTTGGGGGGCCTTCGCCGGGGCCGGGGACAGACGACAAAAGCGAGCATGAGATGACACACCAGTCCTGTGGAGGAGGTCCAGGCCTCCGGAGAGGGAACGGGGGTCGGCGAGGAGTGGGAGGAGGAGGAAGAGGAGGAAGGGGATGATGATGATGTTGATGCTGATGCTGATGATGCTGATGCTGATGCTG
>CAUYUJ010017901.1:145775-169372 GCA_963575745.1 Prorocentrum cordatum
CGTATGAATTTACTGGTGACCGCTGGCTTGGCTCCGCAGAGTCGCTCCCTCTGCAAACCGTCGGGGATGTTCCATGGAAAGGTGCTCGTATACAAGAATCCTGAGGTAGAGGAGGAAGAGCAGGAGGAGGCAGAGTAGAAGGGGAAGCAGCAGCAGCACTAGCCCAAGGAGTGCAAGCCAGGTGGAATCGGCTGGACCATCCCCGATTGCGGGGACGATGACAGCTGGGACGATAAGCTGGGCTTCGCCGCACGCGCACGCGCGCCGGGGTACATCTGAGCTCGGCCATTTCTCCTCGTCCTCCCCCTCCTCGTTCGCCTCCTCGTTATCTTCGTCGTTCTCCTTTTCCTCCTCAAGGCCTCAAGGCTGCTGGCCTTCGAGTCTCCGCGGACGCCGCCTTAATCCTCCTCCGCTCTCTCCTCCCGCCCCTTCCCCTCCTGTGACCCCCACGGAGGAGGAGGAGGAGGAGGAGGAGGAGGAGGAGGAGGAGGAGGAGGAGGAGGAGGAGGAGGAGGAGAGGGCATAATTAGGGGAAGGAGTGGGAGCGGGAGGAGGGAGCGACGGGGGAGGAAGGAGGAGGAGGAGGAATTCTTCGGGAACCCTTTGGGTCGTCAGCCAGTCGCGCGCTAGAGCAGATCTGGCCACCATTGCACTGCGGCATGGCGCCTCGCGGTCACACATGCCCCTCGTGGGGTCCTCCTTTACGGGCCTCGCGCCCGACCAGAGCTGCTAGGCCCCGCCTGATCCTACTTTACGGTCCTCTCGGCCAGCCGAAAGGTTGTTTAGGCCACGGGGCAGCCCTAATTGCTCTGCCAGCCGAGTGCATCAGAACACCGAACGCGAGCCGACCGACTTCCCCAGGCGCCCGAAGCCACCGCCTGGCGCCGGGGCTGCCTGACACGCGTGCCGACCGAGTGCACAGAGACGCGCACGCGTACGCACGAACATCGCCGTAACGGCACGCTGCCGTTGGTTTGAAAAAGCACCCACAAAAACCACCGTAACGGTGGGTCCGCCTTGGAACCCGCCCGCACGCTTTCCGTTCACCACTGCTGAGGGCTAGCTGACGGCCGCGGCCTCGCAGTCGAATTTCAACGGCGACTGCAGCTGCGGCGCCCTGTCCTGCTGCGGTTGCGGCTCCTTGTCCACGAGGCCGGGCGCGAAGCGATGGAAGCGCGTGTGGAATTCGTCCAGCTTGTCGCCGACCTTCCTCGGCCCGGTAGTGTACAGTTCCTGCTCCTCGCTCATGTGGCCGACGGAGTTGAAGTTCCCGCATTTCTTCACCTGGTCCCTCTTCCGAGGCTAGCGGTCCGGCGGTGACAAGGCCGGGCGTTGGTACGCACAGGATTTGGTGTTGCCGTACGCTTGTTTTTCATCCCAATTCCCATGCTGGACCCTCGGGGCACCGCCTGGGTTCGCGCAGGAAAGGTACCTGCTGTACTCCTTCGCATCGTCCCAATTCCCATGATGGCCCCTCGGGGCCCCGCCCTGGTTCGCGTAGGACTGGTAGACTATGTACGTGTTGTTCACCTCGATCTGCGCAGCCTGCACCATGGGCTGCATCCCTGGCACTGCGCTGCTCTGCAACTGAGGGGTCCCCCCTGCGGCTTCGACGGTGACCTTTTGGATTTATGCCTGTGCCGCAGTGGAGTTGCCGAGGCCTCCTTGTCCTCCTGTGGAGCCCCTTCCGGGCCTGGCGCCGCTGGCAGGGGTGTGCTTCCTCGCTGGTGCTGCGGCCCCGCTGCGCCACGCTGGTCCACTCAGGTCGCCCTCGGGGTCCTTGCGGGCTTTCTTCACCTGCGCCTCCTTCCGCCCTGGGGGCCGCTTCGAGGCCAAGCCCCTCTGCAGAGCGGTGGCGCGGGCCCGCCGCTGTGGCACCGGGGGGTTCTGCTTAGCCCGCTGCCCGACCCCGCTCGGAGCTGCTTCGTCGCGATCGCCTCCTCTCAGGAGCGAAAGAAGGACGTACATGTACATGAATCCACGCTGGTTTCGAGAGCACGCATTGCACACATGTTCGTATAACGCGGCCGGTCTCGCGAATCGAGGGGCCGTGTTCATGTACATAGCTGGGCTCGTACGTCCTTTGTGGGCTCCCGATCCTCCCTGGACGCCTTGTGCCAAGGCGGCCGCGCCGCGACGGCTGCCCAGGAACGCACGACCTTTTTCAGGCTTGCGTCCTCCCACGCCCGAGGTGGGGGGGGGGGGGGCCGGCGCGCGCCCGCCCCGCCTGGGCGGAACATTGCTGAGGAGGAGGAGGAGGAGGAGGAGGAGGAGGAGGAGGACGAGGCCGAGGCCGAGGCCGAGGAGGAGGAGCAGGAGCAGGAGGAGGAGGAGGAGGAGGCGGAGGAGGAGAAGAAGAAAAAGGAGAAGGAAGCGGGGGCGGAGGCGGAGGCGGAGGCGGAGGCGAGGGCGGAGGCGGAGGCGGAGGAGGAGGCGGAGGCGGAGGCGGAGGCGGAGGCGGAGGAGGAGGAGGAAGAAGAGGGCCGGTGCAAATTCAATAGTCATCAACAATGTTGGAATTCACCTTCCTCCAAAGATCTCTTCATTGGCCCCCACAACGGTTCATTTCCATTGAGGGAACTGCTTCGTTCGAAGACAACCGCTGCTCTCGGGATTCCAACGCCACGTATCAACCAGACTGCTGCGTCTGGACGATCCGGAATCGTGCCAGAGCGGTATTTTTGGGTCTTCGACACCGCGAATCAACACATCTGCTGCACCCGCATAATCCAGAATCCTTCCAAAACGCAATGTCTGGTACGTTGATCATGGGAATCCGTGAAAGTCCTGCAAATTTTGATGCGCGGAGCTAAGGCGAGCGCCACATTTTGAAAATTAACCGCCCTCCATCCGCGAAGCTCTTGCAAATGTTCAAAACGAATGTGCGCGGCGCTAAGGCGAGAGCCACATTTTGAAAAGGAACCGCCCTCAATCCGTGAACTTCTAGCAAATCTTGAAAACGAATGTGCGCGGAGCTGAGGCGAGAGCCACATGTTGAAAACCCCTTGCCCTCAGTCTGTGAAGTTCTTGCAAATTCTTTGAACGAATGCGCGCGGCGTTGACAACTACCCGCACTCAACCCGTGAAATTGTTAATTTGTTTCACAACGGATGCGCGCTGCGCTAAGGCGAGAGCCACATTTTGAAAGGGACCCGCTCTCCATCTGTGAAACTGCTCACTGTTTAAGCCTTAGAGTCATACATGGTGACGAAGCTCAGGCGAAACGCCCTGCCCGCCCTAAAAACTGGCATCGGGGTGCGGCAGGGAGGAGTTATATATATATATATATATATATATATAAATATATATATATATATATTACACATATATATATATATAAGGAGAAGGAATGGAGGGGGAGGAGTGGGAAGAGGGGGAGGAGGGGGAGGAGGGGGAGAAGGGGAAGGGGGAGGGGGAGGGGGAGGAGGAATCGTAGGTGGAGGAGGAGGATGATGATGAGGAGGAGGAGAAGGAGGAGGACCAGAGCAAGTCCAAGAATCATCAACGATGTTGGAACTAACCCTCCCTCCCCCCGCAACGGTTCACTTCCATTGAGGGGTCTGCCTCGTTGGAAGACAACCGTTTGAAGACCCTGAAGCATGCCAAAACATTGCTCTCCGGATTTCAACGCCACGTTTCAACCATATTGCTGCGTCTTGACGATCCTGAATCGTGCCAGAGCGCCATTTGGGGGTCTCCGACACCGCGAATCAACATAACTGTTACATCCGCACAATCCTGAATCTTTCCTAAAGCACCATTTCTGGTACGCTGATCATGGGCATCCGTGAAACTCTTGCAAAGTTTGAAAACGAATGTGCGCGGCGCTAAGGCGAGAGCCACATTTTGAAACTGAACCGCCCTCTATCCGAGAAGCTCGTGCAATTTGTTTAACGAATGCGCGCGGTGCTGAGGCGAGAGCCACATTTTGAAAACGGCACGCCCTCACTCCGTGAAACCCTTGCAAATTTTGAAAACGAGTTGTCGCGGCGATACAGGCGAGAGTCACATTATGAAAACCCCTCGCCCTCAACCCGCAACAGTCTTGCACGTGTTCAAAACGAATGTGCGCGGCGCTAAGGCGAGAGCCACATGTTGAAAACGGCCCGCCCTCAATCCGTGAAGCTCTTACAATATTTCAGAACGAATGTGCGCGGCGCTAAGGCAGGAACCACATTGTGAAAACGGCCCGCCCTCAACCCGTGAAACTCTTGCAAATGTTTGAAAGCGAACGCGCGCGGCGCTCAGGCGAGAGCCACATGTTGATAACCACCCGCCTTCCATCTATGAAACTGTTGACACTTGTAAAGCTTCAGAATCATAAATGGTGAGCAGGTCTCAGGCAAAGCACCCGGCCCGCCCTAAAAAGTGGCTCCGGGGTGCGACAGGGAATACATATATGTATATATATATATATATATATCAGGAGAAGAAATGGAGGAAAGGAGGACGAGGAGGAGGAGGAGGAGGAGGATCTAGCGGCGAAAGAGGCGGGGGAGGAGGAGGAGGAGGAGGAAAAGGAGATGGCGGAGGTGAAACAAAGAGGAGGAGGAGGAAGAGGAAGAGGAGGAGGAGGAGGAGGAGGAGCAGGAGCAGGAGGAGGAAGAGCAGGAGGAGGAGGAGGAGGAGGAGGGAGGAGGAGGGAGGACGGAGGAGGGGGAGGGAGCAGGTCTATGCCAGACGGCGGAAGACACCTCGTGGCATAGGATGTGGCAGTGCCCCTGCCCTGAGGCCGAGGAGAGGAGGCAGGAGCACTTTGGTTTAGATGTTTTAGCCCAGGTCCGAGCCGCTGGACCTAATAGTGCGTTACTTTCTTGCCTGTGGCCTGTCATGCCAGAGGTAGATGCCCCTGCTTCTGATTGGAATCTCATTTTTGTAGGGCCGCAAGGGGAGGAAATTGACCCCTTCTTCTTTGAACCTGATGAGACGCTTTTCTCAGACGGCTCCTGCTACCAAGGCGAGGCCCCTGAGGCAGCAAGAGCGGGATTTGGGATTGCGTCGATGTCAGACGACGGAAGTTTGGTCAGAGGGGTATTTGGTCCCCTCCCTTCCATGCACCAACAGTCGAGTGGTGCTGCAGAACATGCTGGTTTGGCGGTCGCTATTTTGCGTAGGGATGTGTACAGTGATCGTGCCGCCAGCAGCATAAGAGTTGACTATTCTGGTCTCTTTGCGGGAGTTCGGAACGCCTCGAGGGTGTTGTCGGGCAGGACGCAATACAGTTTCTTTTGGCGGGAGATTGGCAAGTGTCTCCAAAATAATCCTTGGCCGACTCTTTCCAAGGTGAAAGCTCACCGCTCATTCAGTGATGCCACCGATGCAGAAGACTATCTGAACATAGCGGGGTCGACCATGGCCGATTTATTTGCTAAGCGTGGTGCCCAGGTGCATACTATTCCACCAAGTGATCTAGAGGCTCTCAAGCAAGGAGAGCTTGAATATCAACGCCTTGTCGCAGGCGTCATCCATGTTCTCAAGGCGTGGCCCAGCTGCAGCCAGCAATTTGGGAAGATTTCCAGGACCCCGAGGCCCAAAGTGGTCAAACAAGGGGTTGCGCACATTCCCTCAGCACATGGCAAATGCTTGAGATGCCTTAGGTGTCTGAGGGTAGTGTCGGGTCAGACCTCCTCTCCGTGCGTTGCTCCCAACCCCACGATCCGCTCCCTGCTGGAGGGTGGTGCGGGCACTGGGCATAAGTTGCATTGGGCCCGTTGTGAGGAATCAGATGCCCCGATCATATTTTGTGTATTGTGTGGTGGCTCAGCATCGGTCAAAGCTGATAAGTTACTGAAGCCATGCACGAATCCCAGGCGGTCCTCTGAGCGTTCTAAGCTTCTCAGAGGGATCGTTCCTGGCACGTCCCTGCGTCTGGGCAAGTCCTTTCCCCTTTCGTCCTTTCCCCCTTTTCCCGTTCCCTGCTTCCACCCCTTGGACTTCGACCCAGGACGAGGGAGTTTCTTCTTTGTAGTCAGCGTTCGGTGCTCTTGGGGTGTCAGGACGCTCGTCTGTCTGTTGAGTCTGTTGAGGAGGAGGAGGAGGAGGAGGAGGAGGAGGCGGAGAACGAGGAGGAGGGGGAGGGGGAGGAGGAGGAGGAGGAGGAGGAGGAGGAGGAGGAGGAGGAGGAGCAGGAGGAGGGTGAGGAGGAGGAAATATGGAGAAGGGGGAGGGCATGAGGGAGGAGGAGGAGGAAGAGAAGGAGGAGGAGGAGGAGGAGGAAGGGAGGGGGGAGGGGAGGGAGGAGGAGGAGGAGGAGGAGGAGGGAGGAGGGAGAGGAGGGGGAGGAGGGAGGAGGGAGGAGGAGGAGGAGGAGGAGGAACAGGAGCAGGAGGAGAGGGGAAGGAGGAGGAGGAGGAGGAGGAGGAGGAGAGGAGGAGAGGAGGAGGAGGAGGAGGAGGAGGAGGAGGAGGAGGAGGAGGAGGAGGAGGAGGAAGAAGAGGAGAGGGAGGAAAGGGAGGAGGAGGAGGAGGAGGAGTAGGAGGAGAAGGAGGAGGTGGAGGGGGGGGGGGAGGAGGGGAAGGAGGATGATGAGGAGGAGGAGGAGGAGAAGGAGGAGGAGGAGGAGGAGGAGGAGGGGGGGAGGAGAGAGGAGGAGGAGGAGGAAGGAGGAGGCGGAGGAGGAGGGGGAGGAGGAGGAGGAGGAGGAGGGGGAGCAGGAGGAGGAGGAGGAGGAGGAGAGGCCAGGGGATTTTGGAGTCCCTGTGGGTTTCAGACGATGTGTTACGATCTTTCACGTTGACTCCTCATCATTATTCTGATATTTCCTCTCTTGTTTTCTCTTTCTCTCTCTCTCTCAATCTCTCCCACTCCCATTCCCATTATATTCCCAATACCATTACCATTTCCCATCCCCATTCCCATTCACATTACCATTACCTTTACCTTTATCTTTACCTTTACCATTACCAGTACCATTACCATTACCATGGCCATTCCAATTGCCATTACCATTGCCATTGCCAGTGCCGTTACCATTGCCAGTGTATTGCAATTGCCAGTCGCCACCCCGTTATCATTACCGTTACCATTCCCATTACCATTAGCCACTACCATTACCATTGCCATTACCATTAGCATTACCAACACAAATGCCATTGCCATTGCCATCACCATTACCATTACCATTACCATTACCATTACCATGACCGCTGCCATCACCATTACAATTCCCATTCCCGTCGCCATTGCCATTACCATTACCGTTACCAGTACCATTTCCATCACCATTGCCATTGCCATTATCATTACCACTACCACTACAATTTCCATTCCCGTTCTAATTACCACTACGATTCCAATTCCCATTACCACTACCATTACCATGACCATTACCATTACCATTACCATTACATTACCATTGCCATGGTCATTGCTACTGCCATTGCCATTGCCGTTCCCATTCCCATTGCCATTACCATTGTCATCGCCGTTGCCATTGCCATTGCCAGTCGCTACCCCGTTACCATTGCCATAGCCATTACCATTAGCGTTTCCGTCACCATTACCATTCCCAGTACCATTAGCATTACCGTTGCCATTGCCATCACCATTGCCATTGCCGCTGCCATTGCCACTCGCCACTACCATTACCATTGCCATTCGCCACTACCATTACCATTGCCATTGCCATTGCCACTCGCCACTACCATTACCATTGCCAGTACCATTACCATTCCGATTCACATTCCCATTCCCAATACCATTTCCATTGCCATTGCAATTACAACTGCTATTGCCATTACCTTTACCTTTACCTTTACCTTTATCCTTACCCTTACCATTCCCATTTCCGTTACCACTACCACTGCCGTTCCCATTCCCATTCACATTCCCATTCTTCTTCCCATTTCCATTCACATTATTATTGCCATTACCATTGCCATGGCCATTGCACTGGCCATTACCATTGGCATTGTCATTCCAATTGCCATTGCTATTACCATTACCGTTGCCATTGTCATTGTCATTGCCATTGTCAGTCGCTACCCCGTTACCACCACCATTACCGTTACCATTACCAGTACCATTACCATTACCTTTGTCATTACCATTACCATTCGCATTGTCATTGCCACTGCCATTGCCATTCGCCACTACCATTACCATTGTCAGTACCATTTCCATTGTCAGTCCCATGACCATTACCATTACCATTACCATCAGCATGTCCATTACCTTTAACTCTACCTTTACCTTTACCCTTACCCTTATCATTCCCATTTCCGTTACCATTACCATTTCCATTCCCGTTCCCATTCACATTTACATTCCAATTCCCGTTCCCATTCCCATTACCATTGCCAGTACCATTACATTCACCATTGCCGTTGCCATTGCCATGGCCATCATCATTGTCATTGCCATTGCCATTGCCAATCCCATTGCCATTGCCATTACCGTTGCCATTGTCATTGCCATTGCCATTCCCAATCGCTACCCCGTTACCATTACCATTACTGTTACCATTACCAATACCACTGCCATTACCATTACCTCTGTCATTGCCATTGCCATTGCCATTGCCATTCGCCATTACCATTACCATTGTCATTACCATTTCCATTACCATTACCGTTGCCATTACCATTAGAATTCCCAATATCATTACCATTTCCATTTCCATTACCGTTACCATTACCAATGCCATTAACGGGTAACCTTAACCATACATAGAAAGTGGTTAACCATACATAAAACACACATAATACACTACACTAATACACTACACTAATACACTACACTAATACACTACACTAGTAGACTACACTAATACACTACACTAATACACTACACTAATACACTAAACTAATACACTACACTAATAGACTACACTAATAGACTACACGAATACACTACACTAATACATTACACTAATACACTACACTAATACACTACACTAATACACTACACGAATACACTACATTCATACACTACACTAATACACTACATTCATACACTACACTAATACACTACATTCATACACTACACTAATACACTACATTCATACACTACACTAATACACTACACTAATACACTACACTAATACACTACGCTAATACACTACGCTAATACACTACGCTAATACACTACGCTAATACACTACACTAATACACTACGCTAGTACACTACACAAATACACTACTCTAATACACTACACTAATACAAGTACTCTATACGAATACTCTATACTAATACTCTATACGAATACTCTATACTAATACTCTATACTAATACTCTATACTAACACTCTATACTAATACTCTATACTAATACGCTATACTAATACTCTATACTAATACTCTATACTAATACTCTATACGAATACTCTATGCTAATACTCTATACTAATACTCTATACTAATACTCTATACGAATACTCTATACGAATACTCTATACGAATACTCTATACTAATACTCTATACGAATACTCTATATACGAATACTCTATATATGAATACTCTATACGAACACTCTATACTAATATTCAATACGCTAATACCCTACGTTAATACTCTTGTACTAATACTCCATACGCTAATACACTACGCTAATACACTACGCTAGTACACTACGCTAATACACTTCGTTAAGACACTACACTAATACACTACGCTAATACACTACACGATTACGCTATGCTAATGCGCTAAATTAATACGCTACGCTAATACTCTATGCGAATATACTACACTAGTTCGCTACACTAGTACGCTACACCAATACGCTAAACTAGTACGATACGCTAATACACGATGCTAATGCACTATGATAATACACTATGCTAATACACTATGCTAATACACTACGCTAATACACTATGCTAATACACTATGCGAACACACTATGCGAATTCATTATAATTTTACAATATGCGAATACTCTATACGAATACTCTATACTGACACTCCATACTAACACTCTATACTATTACTCTATACTATTACTCTATACGAATACTCTATACGAGGGCTCTCTGAAACCCTCTTGGAACCATCTTGGGCCATCTTGGACGCCCCAGCCCCTCGCGACCCTCCCCCCCCCTCCCGCCCAGGTCTCCCGTCCAGGTCCAGGGGAGGGGTAAAGGGCGATGGGCAACCCTTCCCCCCGAAGGGGAAGAGGGAGAGGCGGGAAGGAGACGCGCTAAACCGCGCACGCCCTGAGAGCAGGTGGGGCTCCGCTGCAATTTTGGCTTCGGCTGCTCTGCGGCAGAATCTTGTTGTCGGCGGCAGACCGTGCGTCATGGGGCTGCTTCGGCGAATTCTGAAGTTGCGCATATGCCCTAAGGCGCTGTTGGACAACATATCAGAATTTCACCCCCTCAAAGACCTCTGCGCTTACGGGAAGGAGCAAGGTTGGAGCGCGCGACAGGTCGCAGGGACCTTTTTGGTGGGCCGCGGGGTGCGCGGCCGCGAGGGCGTCAAAGAGGTGTTCGCTTTCGTTAAGCAGGCCGAGAAGGTAGATTGGTCCAACCCAGCCTTCGTTGCAGAGTTCTACACAACTTTCGACGAAAAGTGGAAGCAGGAGGTGAAGCGGACCGGCCAGGTCAGCGCGCTCGCCCACCAGGATTGCGGCTACCACGCCGGCCTCTCTGGTCGCAACTTTGTAGAAACGCTGGCAGATGAGGCCGCGGTTGAGCGGCTCTTCGGCGAGAACGGCGCCGCTGTGCGGCTGGCGCCTTTGTTCCTGAACCCAGGGGAGTTCGACGCTGACAGGGTCGTGAAGTTCTACGCAGAGCTCGTCCGCGAGCCCATCGCGCTCTCAGCAGGCAACTACCACGTGCAGGACGAAGGCGCCAAGATCCTCGGCAAAGCAACGCCGGCGAGCAGGCGCCGCGAGGGCAGCGGCGGCGGCGGCAAGAAGACGCCGACGACGTCGGCGGAATCGTACAACGCGATGGATTTCACCAGGGCCTTCAGTAATGTTCTTACGGAGGTGTGGGGCGCTCCAGAGGTCAAGTTCTCCGTTGCGCTGCGGGAGCTGATGATTGCCTGCCAGCGCAAGACAGAGGGCGCTCGGAATCTCATGGCGGAGTTCGGCTTGGATATGAACACAGCCAACGCCATGCTGGGCAACGGGGGCGGGCTTAACTGGACCACCATCCTGATCTTGTTGTGCGAGGTCCGCCAGGAGATAGGGAAAAACATGGCCGCTTTCGAAGAGCTCCTGACGTGGTTGGAGAATCATCCGGAGCGCATGGGCGACGTGGACAGCACCGTGCGAGACGTCGTCGAGGTCGGGGCGGTTGCGAAGGAGTGCTACTGCCAGCGCGTCTGCGCCGCGGTCCGGGGCTGGATGAACGAGGAGCTGCGGCAGGGCGGCCCGCCGCAGGCAAAGCGGCTCAGACTGTTGCAGCGCCCCTCCGGGGCGACGCACCAGGCCCGGTAGTTTTTGAGAGTCTCAGTGGATGACGATCCAAATCCAACAACATTGCACTAATTGTTGCAACCGTATTCTGGACGCTTCGCGCATCCCCACCAGCCCGTCCAGAAATGAGTCCCAGGGGAGGCTGATTTTGCTTCGGAGACTCTCAAAGACAACCGGGGCGAGGCCAGCGAGCCCGGAGATCCGGCGCCGGCGGAGCGCCACCGCGGGGAGGAGCCGGCCGGCGAGGTGAAGGCGTCCGCCGTGGTGGAGGTGAAGTTGGAGCCCGAGCAGCAGGCCCCAGCGCATTCATCATTATGAAACATATTTAATTTACTTCTCTTTAGCATTGCATATAGATATAAACATATAGTTTTATTCACACGTAAAATCCCGCTCTTGCCCCGAACACCCTCGGAAACAACCGGGGCGAGGCCGGCGAGCCTGGACGCCTGGCGCTGGCGGACCGCCGCCGCGGGGAGGAGCCGGCCGGCGAGGGGCGGGGGTCCGCTGTGGCGATGGCGAAAACAAAGAAGGCGAAGGGCGAGCGGGCTGCGCACAGGGCGCGGGGGGCCCAGGCCCCCAGGGGAAATTCTGCGGATATCCGGGCCCTGGCAGCACAGAGATCGGCGAACCTTCTTGCGGGGCCTGGCGCCTGGCGGCTGTGTCCGTCGTGTTCGTGGGCGAGGAAGGTGCCGTTCGTTGGAGGCCGCCAGCAGCACTGCCTGAGCTGCAGTGGGGGGTTCAAAGGGCCGTGGAGATGCGGGGCGCAGCCGTCTCTCGCAGGGTGGGCCCTCAGCGAGGAGATCGCAGAGCCCGATGCGCAGGCCCACAACGACCTTGTCAAAATGGCTCTCAGGGCGGTGCAGAGCGCCATGCCCGCGCCGCCGCCCGAGAGTGCCAGGCGGGCCTTCCTCACGGCGGTGCGCAGCAAGGTGGCCGAGCTGAGGCGCGCCCCGCCTCCCGCGCCAGCCGCGCCGTAGGTTCCGCGTGCGAGCACCGTGCCAAAACACTATTCTAATGCTCGAGATTCGCGCGCAGTGCGAATACTCAGCGCCAGGCTTCGCGAATGCACCGACGTCGTAATACACTACGCAAGTACACCATGCCAATACACCATGCTAATACACGACCCTAATACACTACGCTAATACACCATACTACTACACTACTAATACGCTATCCTAATGCACTACACTAGCGCTCCATACGAATGAGCCGGAACCATAACATTGGACGGGTGGGAGGGGTGCGACACTTGATAAATAACATGGTATTCCGATATTGGCGTCGCTTTCGCGGGGCCTCCCCAGAGACCGTGAGGGGCGCGGATCGTGATAAATCTCGTTGGGTTCCGATGCTGGCCTCGCTCTGGCGGGGCCCGGCGGGGCCTCCCTGGAGGGCTGGGAAGGGCGCGGAACGTGATAAATATGATTGGATGGGATGGTCGGTGCGGCATGGCATCGCATGGTAGGTATGCGGTGGGCATGGCAGGGCATGGTCCAAGTTGCAACCTGGGGGGCCCTGTGACAGCGGGAGTCGGAGTAGCAGCGGCACAGGGGGAAGGAGGAGGGAGGGGGGGAGGGAGGAGGAGGAGGAGGAAAAGGAGAGGGTGTTCTCAGAAAACAGGAGCCCCACTCAGGATGCGGGAAACGCGTATGGTGCAATCGCGGGGCAGCAAATTTTCAACCAGCAGTCGCGCCGCTCAGTCGGGCCAGGACTGGCAGTGGCCAGCGCCCTGTCACCCTGCATATCGCCCAAAGCCTGTAGTAGCGGTTCCTGTCGCCCTGCACATCCTCCTCCCATTCCTCGTTCCTTCCTCCTCATCCTCCTGCTAATCCTCCTCCTCCTCCTCCTTCTCCCCCTCCTCCTCTTCCTCCTCCTCCTCCTCCTCCTCTTTGCCCTCCTCCTCCTCCTCCCCGCTTCCGATCCTGCCTCCCTCGTCCGTCCTTCCTCCCTTTTTCATCCTCCCTTCTTTTCTTGGGCAGGCTTTGGAGTGTCTGTCACCCTTCCTTATTAAGTATCTCATCAGGGGCCCCGGCGAGGGGGGTAAATGAAAAGGAGGAGGAGGGGGAGGAGGAGGAGGAAGAGCAGGAGGAGGAGGAGGAGGAGGAGGAGGAGGAGGAAGAGGAAGAGGAAGAGGAGCCATTTACCCCGCTCGCAGGAACCGCTGAAATGCCATACTGGACCTTATCCTCTTCCTCCTCCGCGGCGGCGGTCGGCGGTCGCCGTCGGCGGCTGTCGGCGTGGGGTGGTTGGACGGAGTCCCGGAGCGTCGCAAGCACGAACTATACATGTGACGCTCTGCTGCCGAATCAAATCGTAACTCCTCCTCCTCCTCCTCCTCCTCCTCCTCCTCCTCCTCCTGCTCTTCTCCTCCTCCTCCTCCTCCTCCTCCCTCCTCCTCCTCCTCCTCCTCCTGGCCCATAGCTAGCTATGCCGCGCTATGCCAGCCAACGGTGCCCCGATTGGCTCACCTCAGGGCCTCCCCTTTCTGGAGCCCGAGCGCCCCACCTTGGCCTCCGCCCATCAAGGCGCCTCACTTGGGAGCTCGCCTTGGGGCCCCTTCCAACAACCGAGCCAAGAAATCGTACCCTCCCCCTCCTTCAAAAACCGTTTGAGGAAACGGTATGTGGGTCAAGTGTCGCTCGATCTCGGCGGTCTTTGGGCGTCTTTATCGTCGTATCGTCTTATCGTCGTGTCGTCTCACCACCCAAAGCTACACTTAGCACACATGGCTCATAGCTATGCCGTGCTATGCTAATCAACGTGGCCCCGATTGGCTCTCTCGGGGCCCCCACTTTCTGGAGCCCGAGCGCCCCACCTTGGCCTCCGCCCATCAAGGCGCCTCACTTGGGAGCTCGCCTTGGGGCCCCTTCCCAACCGCCGAGCCAGGATTCTGCATCCCCCCTCCAATCGAAAATCGTTCCTGGAAACGGTGTGTGGGACATTTTCCGTTCGATCTCGACGATCCGTGGGCTTCGTTATTGTATTGTCGTATTGTCTATCGTCTGCCTGCATTACCACCCAACGCTGTAACCACCCGTGGCCCATAGCAATGCCGTGCTGCTATGCCATCCAACGCGGCCCCGATTGACTCTCTCAGGGCCTCCCCTTTCTGGAGCCCGAGCGCCCCATCTTGGCTTCCGCCCATCAAGGCGCCTCACTTGGGAACTCGCCTTGGGGCCCCTTCCCAAACGCCGAGCCAGGATCCTGTATCGCCCCTGCAATCAAAAACACAATTCCTGGAAACGGTGTGGGACGTCGCTCGATCTCGACGATCCGTGGGTTGTTTGTTGTCTTAGCGTATATCGCCTTGTTGTCTTACCACCCAACGCTATAACTACCACTCATGGCTCATAGCTGTGTCGTGCTACGCCATCCAACGGGGCCCCGATTGGCCCCCCCTCGTGGCTCTCCCCTTTCTGGAGCCCGAGCGCCCCACCTTGGCCTCCGCCCATCAAGGCGCCTCACTTGGGAGCTCGCCTTGGGGCCCCTCATACAAAAAAACGAGTCAGGAAATTGTACGCCCCCTCCTTCAAAAAAACAGTTTCTGGAAACGGTCGTTGGGTCAATTGCCGTTCAATATCGGCGATCTTTGGGTCAAGTGTCGCTCGGCCAGAGCGTCCAAGATGGTAATAGTCTCGAGGGGGCCTTAGCTGGCCTAAGATGGCATCCGACATTGCCCCAGATACCTCAACACGGCTCAAGATAGCCCCCACCGCGCATCCAGGAGTTGAGCACGTGTGCGAAGAGACATTGAAGGTGGACCCGTGTGCTTCCTGCACTGTTCCTTGCAGCCAGTCATAACGTCCTTCCTTCTCCTGTTGCCGCCGTTCTTCGAGGCTCTAGTTCAGGCGGGGGCGTCCTCCTGGCCGTGCATCGTGGCAAACGCAGACTGCACATTCCGCATTCAGTGGCTTGGCTACGCCTTCGGGATCATCTACGTCGTCGTGCACCGGCTTATTCAGGGGCGTTGGAGAAAGACACCCTGGCCACTGGCCATCGCTGTTCATCCGCGCGAGGATGCGTATATTTACAGGCGCGGTTTCCATGCAGTCCAGGCCGAGATGCGCCGTCGAGAGCTGCCCGCCATACGCCAGATGGGGCTCGACCACTTTCCAGGGTTGCAGGAGGAGTTCCTGCGGAGTAATCCCGCTGGCCGCGTCAGTCACGGGCTTGGGCACATGCTCAAAAACCTTCGGCACAACCAGGCCGGCCGTCGCAGGCTGGAACGAGGAAGGAACTCGCGGCCCCGCCGCCCCGCCCACACTATGCTAATACACTATGCTGATACACTATGATAATACATTATGATAATGCACTACGCTACTACACTATGCTAATACACTATGCTGATACACGATGCTAATACACTACGCTAGTACACTACGCTAATACACTACACTAATACGCTACACTAATACGCTACACTAATACGCTACGCTAATACACTAAACGCTGTATTGATACATGATTCTGAGAATCCCTGTATTGAGAATGCGTTAGTACGCGCTATTACATGAGTTTCTCCCCGGCGCAGGGGGCGGCGGTGCGCTTCCTCGTTCCGCGCAGGCGTGGGACGCCAGGGTTGCGGGGCAGGTCAATTGCAGCTGCCGTCGCTTATGTGCACGAGAGTTCCACCTTGCCGACCCGCGCGATGTTCCATCTGCTTTGGTGCACGTTGGAAGCGCGCGCGCAGCGCGTGTGGGGCGACGGCAGGTGGATGTCATACTTCCGACGCACCTACCTGAGATCGACGGCGGTCAACGAGGATTTTTTTGGCGTGATCTCGCTGACAACGGCGACGTGGCATTTTGGCGCGACTGCGGGCCACGTGCGCGGCCACGGGCCGAGCCAGCAGCCCCCCGAGGCCGGCCACTCCCACCTGAAGCGGGGCATCAAGTCTGTCGGGCGCAAGGCCGGCATGGAAGCCGTCGTGGAGGAGGTGGGCAAGTGCGTCGCAGTCTGGACGGGCGAGCCGGTTGACAGGGAGAAAAGCTTTTCGCTCATGGCAACACCTGACAGGATTGCATTGAGGCCCTCTTGCCCCGACGATTGGATGTTGCACGACGGTCTCGCGCGCAAGATTCCCGGGAGACGCGCCGAGATCTTCCTGCCGAGCATCGAAGCTATCTTGGAAGCTCACGCTGCCACCCGCGACGGCGAGGAGGCCACAATGCCCCAAGTGGCTGGCAGGGACCGGGACTTCTTCATCATGGCCATCGGCGCCCCCCAGCCAGTCTCTGAGTCCATGGCCGTGGGCCTCGTGCAGGAGCTGAGGGCCGGCCGCGTGGACCGCCCCCGGCGGCTGTGGCTGGAATCAGGAACTCTGCTGCAGCCGACGGATGCCGTGGACGGGGCCCCGCACAAGGTGTCGTTGAAGGTCCTGCGGAGGCGCTGGGGCTCACGCTGCGTCTGCGTCCGGCGGGGCGACGTAGTGACGCCTTCATGTTGGTGCTCGTGCAGAACTGGGCATTGCCCCCGCATGTGCGCCGTGGAGGAGCTTGGCGCGCGGCCGATCTCTAACCGTTTCGGCCACTTGGTTCCTCCGGCCTCCGCGGGCGCGGCGGCCTTGCGCCGCGGCGAGAGGGTGGCTGGCGACGGCGCGGCGGCGGGGCAGCGGTGCAGCTCCGAGGGCGAGGATGAGGGCGAGGATGAGAAGCCTTTGTCTTCGCTGCGAGGCGCCGGCAGCACCTGGCGGAGCAGGGCAGCGAAGGCGAAGGCCAGGGCGAAGCAGAAGCCGAAGGCGCAGCCCAGAGCGGCCCCTCGCAGCGGCGCTCGCGCTGGCGCAGCGAAGGCGCCGGACCCGGGGCCCACGCGAGCGGGGTTGGCGTCGTCGAAGCCGGGGGCGGCCAAGCGCAGGGCGGCCGAGGCCAGCGGCGCCGCCGCCCCCGGCAGCTCCGCGGCGGCCAAGCGCAGGGCCGAGGGCGCAGCAGCGCCAGCAGCGCCTGCGACGTCGTCGCAGCCGAGGCCCAATGCATCGAGAGGAGGAGTTCGGGCGGCCGAGGCCAGCGGCGGCGCCGCCGCCCCCGGCAGCTCCGCGGCGGTCGAGCGCAGGGCCGAGGGCGCAGCAGCGCCGGCAGCGGCTGCGACGTCGTCGCAGCCGAGAGCAGGCGCTCGGGCGGCCGAGGCTAGCGGCGCCGCCGCCCCCAGCAGCTCCGGGTCCTCATCCTCGTCTTCATCTGGAAGTGACTCCGACAGCGCCAGCGCGTGAGTCCAGCCTGCGAGTCCAGATCGCCCCCCGCGTTGCTCGGAGGAAGGGGGTCTTGGGTACCTTGGGTATCTTGGGCGCCCAGGGGATCTGAAGGATCTTGGGAAACTTGGGTCTCTTGGGGATCTTGGGTCTCTTGGGTCTCATGGGTATATTGGGTATGTTGGGTTTCTTGGGGTTCTTGGGGGTCTCGGGTATATTGGGTCTCTTTGGGGTCTGGGAGATCTTGAGGATCTTGGGGATCTGGGGTGCCTTGGGTATCTTGGGTATATTTGGGATCTTGGGGATATTAGAGCTCTTGGGAATATTGGGGATCTTGGGTGCCTTGGATATCTTGGGTATATTGGGGATCTTGGGGATCTAGGGGATCTTGCGGATCGTGGGTGCCTTGGGTATCTTGGGTATCTTGGGCATCTTGAAAAGGAGGCTGCTCGGGGCTGCGATGGGGCTTTCTTGGCTCGCGTGAGCGGGCGGGCCCAGGCACGCGAGCTTGCGAGCAGGCAGCGCGGGGGAGGCCTGGGCAACCGCGCGCGCGGCGGCGCCGAGAGAACAGGAGCGAACGCAGGAGGGGGGAGGAGGGAGGGGGAGGGAGGTGAGGGAGGAGGAGGGGGAGGGGCGGCGCCCACTCGATGCAGTTTTTCACATCGGGTCCGTTTGCGACGGCCCCGGGGCCCGAAAACGGCCCCCGGGGACCGAAAACGACGAGGCGCCAAAGGCGACCAGAATAAAAATCGCCGAGACGCCACGCCTTTCCGCTTCGGAGGGCCGAGCTAGACCGCGGGAGCTCAGCGGATGGACGCCCCATCCGCGCCCAGACCCAGACCTCCGACGCCTCGAGAAACTCGAGACGAAGGGTTTTGGCGCTTTTCGGCTTCCGGATGCCCTCGCCGAGCCTCGGGGGCGCCAAAATAAAATTCAGGACGAAAAACCGTTCCCTGGAAAATCGTCGGGACCTCCAGGAACCGCGCATCGAAAAAGTCGAGGCGTCGGAGGTCAGGGGAGGCCCTGCAGTCCGGCGCGGGATTCCCGACGACCAGGATCGGAACTTCGCGCGGGGTCAACGCCGAGCCCGCCGCCCACCGCCCGCCGAGCGGCCCGCCCGGGAGGAGGGGCGGAGGAGGAGGGAGGAGGGAGGAGGGAACGAGGAGGGAGGAGGAGGGGAGGGGAGGGGGGCGCGCTTTCTCCCCGCCGCTCCCCAGACATGCGACGTCATCAGAAACTCACGACGTCGGCCCCCGGGGGTCTGGAGACCTTCCCTGGGGCCGACCTTCATCCAGAGTCGTTTCTTCACGCCCCCGAAGCTCGGCAAGGGCCTCCAGAGGCCGAAAATTGTCAAAAACCTTCGTCGTGAGTTTCTCATGACGTCGGAGGTCTGGGCCCTGCCCGGTCAGAGTCGGCCCCCGGATTTTTTCCCACATCCCAGCGAAAACCGCATGAATATCCTGTGAAAATCGTCAGGCCGCCGCGGCTTCTCCGAAAATCTTGCGAAAATCGTCGGGCCGCGGATCTTGCAAACATCCAGCGGAAATCCAACGAAAATCCACGCGACGATCTTGCGAACGTCTCGCGAAAATCTGCAGATCCTACGAACAAAAAAAATGACAATTTTACGACGCATGCGAAAATCGTCGAGCCGCCGCGGCTCCTATGGACCGCGGACCTTACGAGAATCCGACGAAAATCTTACGAGCACCGCCGCAATGCGCGACCGCACGGCGCCGATGCAATCTCCACGCGCTAAGACACTACACTAATACATTACGCTAATACACTACGCTACTACACTACGCAAACACACTACGCTAATACACTCCGCTAATACACCACGCTAATACACTACGCTCATACACTACACTGCGAAAATCGCCAAGTCGCCGCGAATCCCGCGGAAATCTTGCGAAAATCGTCGGGCCGCGGATCGTGCGAACACCCTGCGAGCATCCCACGAAAATCCAAACGAAAATCATGCGAAAATCTTTCGGAAATCAGCGGATCCTACGAACCAAGAACCAATGGCAAAATCCAAACGAAAACCGCATGAATATCCTGTGAAAATCGCCAGGCCGCCGCGGCTTCTCCGAAAATCTTGCGAAAATCGTCGGGCCGCGGATCTTGCAAACATCCTGCGAAAATCCCACGAAAATCCAAACGAAGATCTTGCGAACATCTTGCGAAAATCAGCAGATCCTACGAACCAATAAAAATCCAAGCGAAAATATTAGGGAGATCTGCGAAAATCGCCGGGCCGTCGCGGCTCCTACGAACCGCGGACCTTGCGAAAAAATCCTACGAAAATTTTGCGAGCACCGCCGCAATGCGCAACCGCACGGTGCCAATGCAATCTCCATTCGCTCATGCACCATACTAATACACTACGCTAATACACTACGCTAATACACGACGCTACTACACTACGCTAATACACTACGCTAATACACTACACTCCGAAATCGTCGGGCCGCCGCGAATCCTGCGGAAATCCTACGAAAATCGTCGGGCCGCGGATTGTGCGAACACCCTACGAGCATCCCACGAAAGTCCAAGCGAAAATCAGGCGGAAATCATACGAAAATCCACGGATCCCACGAACCAACAAAAATCTCAGCGAAAACAATCCCAACGAAAACCGTATGAAGATCTTACGAAAATCGTTCGGCCGCCGCGGCTTCTCCGAAAATCTTGCGAAAATCGTCGGGCCGCGGATCTTAGAAACATCATGCGAAAATCCAACGAAAATCCAAACGTGCGAACATCTTGCGAAAATCCGCAGATCCTACGAAACCGAGCAAAAACAGCGCCGGTTGGCAATGCGCAGCCGCGCGTTGGCAATGCAATCTCCATACGCTACTACGCTGCATTAATACACTACGCTAATACACTACGCTAATACACTACGCTAATACACTACGCTAATACACTGCACTAATACACTGCGCTAATACACTACGCTAATACTTCAGCGTAGTGTCTTAGCGTAGTGTATTAGCGTAGTGTATTATGGAAAATTGTGTGTGGTGAAAGCGCACCCTCAATGCCATTACCGTTACCACTACCACTATCATTTCCATTCCCGTTCCCGTTCCCGTACCCACTCCCATTGCCATTCCCATTGCCATTGCCATTACCACTACCATTACCATTGCCTTCACCTCTACCTTTACCTTTACCTTTACCCCTTACCATTATCATTACCCTTACCATGGTCATTACCATTGTCATTGCCATTGCCATTGCCATTACCATTACCATTACCATTGCCGTTGCCATTGCCATTGTCATTGCCTCGCTACCCCGTTACCACTATCATTACCGTAACCCTCACCACTGTCATTACCATTACCACTGGCATTACCATTACCATTGTCATTGCCATTGTCATTATCATTGCCGTTGTCATTGCCATTGTCATTGCCTCGCTACCCCGTTACCACTATCATTACCGTAACCATTACCACTGTCATTACCATTACCACTGCCATTTCCATTACCATTGCCATTGCCATTGCCATTCGAGGATTTCACTAGGACTCGTTCAGTGGAGGTTTTCAGTAGGAATCATTATGCGGAGGATTTCAGTAGGAATCATTCAGTGGAGGGTTTCGATAGGAACCCTTCTGTCGAGCATTTCATTGCGAATCCTTCTTATGAGAGCGTTCAATAGGAATCCTTCTAGGGGGGAGGGCAGATGTGGCCACGTCGCATTCCTTTTTTTTCTCCTGGCGTCCCCCCCCCCCCCACAGGAAAATAAACTAATAAAACATGTTTTTTGTTGTTCTCTGGGGGGGGGCGCCAGGAGAAGAAAACAACAGGCAGAGAGGTAGGAGGAGGGGGAGAGGGAGGAGGAGGAGGAGGAGGAGGAGGAGGAGGAGGAGGCGGAGGAGGAGGAGGAGGAGGAGGAGGAGGACGACGACACAGAGCAGAGTTTGCACAGAAACAGTCGCGAGCTCAGCGCGAAAGCCTCGCGCGCGCGCTTTGGAACCACAGGGACTCCACAATCCAAGGAGGAGGAGGAGGAGGAGGAGGAGGAGGAGGAAGAGGAGGGGAGGAGGGGAGGAGGGAGGAGGGAGGAGGGGGGGGGGAGCGAGGAAAAGGAGGGAGGAGGGAGGAGGGAGGAGGAGGAGGACGAGGAGGACGAGGAGGGGAGGAGGCGGCGGCGGCGGCGGGGTGGAGGAGGAGGAGGAGGGGAGGAGGAAGGAGGAGGAGGAGGAGGAGGAGGAGGTGAGGAGGAGGAGGAGGGAGGAGGGAGGAGGAGGAGGAGGAGGAAAAGGAGGAGGAGGAGGAGGAGAGGAGGGAGGAGGAGCAGGAGGAGGAGGAGGAGAGGAGGAGGAGGGGAGGAGGAGAGGAGGGGAGGAGGGAGGAGGAGGGAGGGGGGGGAGGAGGAGGAGGAGGAGGAGGGGGAGGAAGAGGATGATGATGATGAGGAGGAGGAGGAGGAGGAGGAGGAAGCATAAGACGAATAAGCATAAGACGAAGGCGACGAATACTCATCATATTATCAGTCATAGCAAGAAGAAAACGCACCATAATATGAAACATACTGATACGAAAACAAGAAGAGGAGCAGGAGGAGGAGGAGGTGGGACTCGTAACACTAACACAACGAACTACTAATTCCATTAGTAAGACTAAAACGAAGAGGAATACACTATTACCCATAATAATAATAAGAAGACGACCACTACTGATAATGATAATAATAAGAACAATAATGGTATTAGTACCGATGCCAATAATAATACTAGTAAGAAGAAGGCGAAAAACAACAACACGGATCATGCAACTAATACTAAGACGAGTAATAAGAAACGGAGGAGGAAGTGGTGGAGGAGGAGAAGGAGGGGCCCCTCCCCCTCCAACTTCTGGTGGTGTTGGTGGTGGAAACAGGCCCATCATAATAAGAAGCAGAAGAGGAGGAGTTGGAGGAGGAGGAGGAAGATGAGGAAGAAACATAATAACAGGAGGAGGATAATGAACACGACAAATAATAATGTTAAGCATAAAATCATGAGAATAAAGCTATAAAACAACAACAATGATACGAATAGTAAAACTAATGATAATAATAAGAAGAAGAAGAAGAAGGTGGAGGAGGAGGAGCAGGCGCAGGAGGAGGAGGAGGAGGTCGAGAGGGAGGAGGAGAAAGAACAGGAGGAGGAGGAGGAGGAGGGAGCAAGGAGGAGGGAGGAGGGAGGAGCAGGAGGAGGAGGAGGACGAGGAGCAGAACCGGAGAACACCAAAGACCGATCAGCGATGTTGGAATTTACCTTGCCTCTAAGCTTCCTCTTCGTAGGCCCCTACAACTTTTCATTTCCATTGAGGGATCTGCTTTGTTGGAAGACGTCCTTGATGACCCTGAAGAATACCAAAACATTGCTCTAGGGATTTCAACGTCACGGATCAACTTGGCTGGTGCGTCTTGACGATCCAGAATCGTGCCAGAACCATATGTTTGGGGCTTCGAACACCGCGAATCAACATAACAGTTGCACCCGCATAATCCCGAATCGTTCCAACAACATCTCTGGTACACAGATCATGGGAATCCGTGAAACTCTTCCGCATGGTATTGGCGAATTCGCGCGGCGCTAAAGCGAGAACCCAATCCGTGAATTTCTTGCACATGTTGAAACCGAATATGCGCGACGCGCGCTAAGGCGAGAGCAACATTTTGAAAACGACCCGCCCTCAATCCGTGAAGCTCTTGCAAATGTTCAAAACGAATGTGTGCGGCGCTAAGGCGAGAGCCGCAGTCTGAAAGCGGCCCGCCCTCAATCCGTGACGCTCTTGCAAATGTTTAAAGGCGAATGTGCGCGGCGCCAAGGCGAGAGCCACATTTTGAAAACAACCCGCCCTCCATGTGTGAAACGGCTGTCATTTTTCAAGCATCAGAGCCATAAATGGTGAGGCCGTCTCAGGCGACACGCCCGGCCCGCCCTAAACATTGCTTCCGGGGTGCGGCAGCGAGAAGTATCTATAAGGACAAGGAATGGAGGAGGAAGAGGAGGAGGAGGAGGAGCAGGAGGA
>CAUYUJ010017901.1:169472-220905 GCA_963575745.1 Prorocentrum cordatum
TTCCGCTGGAACATCCTGGTCCAATTGCTCCTGTTGTGATCGCTCGTGTACCTACCTTTGCAGTTGCGCGAAAGCCCAACCGATTTCCGACCTTGGCAGATGGACCCGCAAGAGCTGCAGACAAAAATAAGATTATCGTCGCCGTGGCAGGCTATGTATACTCTATGATTGCGCGGTTCTGCTGCTATGGCGCTGAATGCAGCATTATATCCTACGCACCTCGCTGACTGTGAAGGCGACACTGACCAGCTTCTCCTGTAGCACACTCGGCAGGACCATAGACCTGGCCTCACAAATTTCCACTGGTGGGCCCTCGCGCGGCCCTCTATCTCAGGGGCCGGCGCCTGCGTGACGGAGGACGCCGGCCGCAGCACGCCTCCTGATGTGGCTCCTGCGGCCACCAGCGGCGGGGGTGGCGGTAGCAGGGGGCCCGCACGCGCCCCTCGTGCCTGCAGCCTAGCCCCTGGGGCTGCCACAGCGGCTGGGGCTTCTGCGGGCGGCACCGGCAGGGCGTCCCTGGCCGACCTTGCGCCCGACCTGAAGTCCGCCTCGCGCCGTGTTTTCTGAAATACAGAGCGATGCTGCTTGGTGGGCGCCTGCCGCGGGTATAACAGGAGCGCCTGGGAAATGTACTTGAGGTACCTACGCAACGTGACCGAATCAGCTTGATAATCCTGTTTCTCAGCCTGGGATGGTTGTGCCAGTAGTGCGGCACCACGCTTGGCGAATCTGTCAGCATAGTCGTTGCCCTTAGCCAAGAACCACTCCCTCGAAAACAATTCGAGGCCGTCTGGATCCACGTGGGCCGCAACCTTGTGAATGGAGAGGCCACGCGTCCATGTGGGCGAACTCCTTATCTGAACGCGCATGCCCGCGTAGATGTGGTGTCTTGACACCACCTGGGACCACGGGGCTTCCCCGAGTTCGACGACGCCGAGGAAGTCCGAGTGGATCCTCGTGGCTCTAGGACAATGTTTTGTGGCAGCCAAAACTGCCACGTGTTCGGCCGCTGGCGACGTCTGCGGGTACTGTTCGCCCACCGAGCCCCACAGCGCTGCGAAGAGCTCCCCTGTGGCCGTCAGCTTGATGACTGACCACCCCGCAACGTGGAACTCCGGCGGCCCTTCCTTGAGGCAGGATCCATCCGTAAACAACTCCCCCTCCAGGGCATCGGCGGGCTCCAAGTCCGTGTTCGAACACCAGTATTGGTAGGGGCGCGTGCCCGGCCCAGGCGGGGGGTTGACCGAGTACCCGGTGTGCTCCTGGAAGCCGCAGGCCAGCGGGAAATTCCGGCGGGTGTCGCTCAAGATAACCACGTTCTCCGGCCCCAACCATTGCTTACGCAAATCCTCCGTCAGTGGGCAATGGTGGATGCGGTGGGACAAGCTGTCCGAAGGATGCCCGCACCTGCACCGGGCATCGGTCAAGTAGCCTGCCCTCTGGAATTTCTCGCCCGTCCAAATGGATTGGCACAAGAAGGACATGAGTATGCCAGCTTCCTGGCACTGCAAACCTCCTCTGTGAAGCACTTGTTGCGCAACCGTCAGGTCCACGCGTGCCCCCTGGGCTAAGCCGAGCTTAGCTGCCACCGTCGCGAGGTGGGCCCTCTGCCACGTCTCCCGCATCTTCAGTTCTATGAACTTTGGGGAGAAGGCTGTGAGAGGCCAGTGCCTCCCCGACTCGTCCTGGAAGATGAGGGGCGTGTGGAAAGACCATTTGATGCGTTTCAGGGACAGCACGGCTGCGGCTAGCGGACCTTTCACGCTGCCCCAATGCTTCGGCGGGGCTCGAAGGATCGGCTCGGCGAGCCGCACCAACCGAGGGAGGCTGAGGCTGTTGGATGGGGTCCTCACCGTGTGCGCGCGCCACACAATCTTGGTCCACGTCAGCGCGGGCGCCAGGCCTTGGCGCCAGGTAGGGTCGTCATGAAGCGCCAGGGAGATTGACCTTGAACGGGCGTCCCCGCGAGAGCCAACCATGGAAAGGTAGGTCGACTGGAGGTCCTGCAGCTCTGTCGTGTCTAAGCCCACAACGTCGACCCCGTATGTCCCATACGAATCAAGACCTGTCGTAAACACCTTGCGCATGGCTGTGCCTGCTCGACGGATGGCTGCCAATCGCCTTTTCCTCTTCGCTAGCTTGTTCATCCTCTGCTTGAGCACTGGGCGGCTTGCTTTCCGGCACCGTAGGTTGCCCACGAAGTAGTCGATGCCCAGGTTTCTACCTGAAGGGGCCATCGTGCCGGCACGAGTACCAAGGGCCCTACCCAACCGACCGCGCAGGGAAGTTGAATTAGCTAGAGTAACCGACTTCTTCACTGCAACCGAGCACCCCAACTCGTCCTCTATGACGCGGTTCAGCGACACGGCCCCCTCCACGAGGGCTCTGATAACCTGGTCCTCGCTGCTGTCCGTCTTACCGACATGGAGGTCGTCAATGAACAGCGATAGCGGGAGATGTAGGTGTTGCGCTTGCCAATGGTCGAAGGGCTCTAGCGTGTAGACCTGCACGTAGTAAGTTGCAAAACCATCTCCCGCCGCTATCCCTCTCCCGGGGCAGCCGATCTCTACTGTGGCCGAAAGAGCCCCTGACCCCTGCGCGTAGGTTAGGAAACGCGACGCCTGGTATTGGTTAAGGGAGACGCAGAGAAGTCGCCGCGGGAATCGGGCAGCCTTCGCTCGCCGCCATAGGACCGGTCTCTGAACATGCTCGTAGTAGTCGGCCATGTCGTACAACAAGGCTCCCGAGTGCATGACTTTCCCGCCTGAGCTGGCGGACTCCGGCTCCAGGGCCTGTTGAAATACTATTTCAGAGATGCTTCTGCCCTTCTGGTGGCATAGGAACGCACGGGGGTGGAACGCACGGGGGTGAGCCGCCTCCCACTCCTTCGCCAGCGGCTGACGGCACTTAACCCATAAACGGTACAGTGCCGGGAGGAGGGCGATTCCCCGAAAGGCTGGGACCCCCGGCTGCTTGGAAGCTGCCTTTTGCATGAGCGTCGTGATGACGGCCAAGATCACCGTCGGGAACCTTCCCAGGGCCTCTACGGCATACAACAGGATGATGACCACCTGTAGCTGATCGTCGTCTAGTAGGGCAAAATGACGGGGATGGAAGCCGTCGAATGTCTGCGCCGTCCCCCGCGCGAATGACTCTGACGCGGCCCGCACATCGGGCGGTGTGAGGGTGGGCAGTTCATCCTCATCTGCTGGTGGCACATAAGGCTCGGGGCCTACCTCCGTCGCCTGCCAGAGCTCGGCGAGCCGCTCCGCTTCGGCCTGGAGGAACCTGGATGGGCGCCCAGACCACTCACCGTTCCAGCGCATCTGCGTGGGCGTCCACATCGGCTGGTCCTTGGTCCAACGATGCGCCCATGCTACTGACCTGTTGTTGGCCTCCGTTACCCACGCCCTCCACGCCTTGGTGCGGTCTTGGGCCGCGAGGTCACTCTCCTTCCTAAGGAGCCCGGCAATGCGCTCGGCGGGTTCCGCAAGCAGCGCCAAGGCCTGATCGATAGGTAATGTTCTATGTGACCCATCCGGGGCTATCTGCTGGCAAGCGTTCGCGGCGTCCTGCAACGCTGCCTGCGGTATAGATCACCGGGGGCCTTGGCTACCCTGGGTCCTTCTACCTGCCCTAGGCTTGCCTAGGGTAGGGCATACTGAAGGCCCTAGGCTTCCCGAGGGTAGGCCCTACTGAAGGCCCTTGGTTTCCCCTGGGGCAGGCCCTACCGAAAGCCCTCGGCTTCTCGAGGGCAGGCCCTACTGGACACCCTAGGGTAGCCCTAGGGCATCCTATGGGGTAGGCCCTTGGGGTAGCCCTGGGTTAGTCCTAGGGGTGGGCCCTAGGGGTAGCCCTAGGGTAGCCCTGGGGGTATGCCCTGGGGTAGCCCTAGGGTGTGCATGGCCCAGTGGCGCCCCTGAATGACAGCCCGGGCCCCCTCGATTAGGGCGGGGGGCCTGGATGCCACCACCACTGAATTGGGTGCTCTTGAGGGGCGAACGCCCCGGCATCAGCATGCAACGCACGAGGGAACAAGGTCCCAGCATGCATTAGGCAACAGGCAACGCATGAGGGCTTATGATGGCAAACGACGCTATCCCACTACGTGGGATTGTGGGTGGCGCAAAGCTGAAACGGACAATGGGGGAACCGACAGGGGGTCCTCATAAGCACTGGGCTTCTCAGGCTCTCCGGCAGATCGGCGAGCATGGGGAGGAATGCGGCGTATGGGTAAGCCCTAGGGGCAGCCCTTGGGTAGCCCTAGGGGTAGGCCCAAGGGGCGGGCCCTAGGGTAACCCTAGGGGTAGGCCCTAGTGGTAAGCCTAGGGTAGCCCTAGGCGTAAACCCTAGGGGCAGGCCTAGGGCAGCCCGAGGGGTAGGCCCTAGGGGTAGCCCTCCCTTCGGTGATCTATATGCTGCCTGCGCCTCGTCCGGCAGGAGGAGGAGGAGGAGGAGGAGGAGGAGGAGGAGGAGGAGGAGGCGGGGAGGGAAGGTCCTCCTCCGCAGTCCGCTTGCCCAGGGTGCCGGCTGCGAGGCCGGGACAGCGGGTTGGAAGGTGCAGTGGTGTTGCCGGCACAGCGCGGTAGCTTGCGACCACACCACCGTGACCCGGACGTACACCACCGTGACCGGGACGTCTGCGACGCAGACGGCGACGTCGCAAACAACGACTGCGACCACACCGACGTCGACCAGCACGTCCATCACTGGAGCCCGGGGGGGAGGAGGAGGAGGAGAGAGAGGAGGAGAAAGAGGAGGAGGAAGAGAAGGAGGAGGAGGCGTCGGCGGAAGCAAGATGGGGGAGGAGGAGGTGGAGGAGGAGGAGCAGGATCAAGGAGGAGGAGGAGAAGGAGGAGGAGAAGGAGAAAGAGGAGGAGGAGGAGGAGGAGGAGGAGGAGGAGGAGGAAGAGAGGAGGAGGCGGAGGAGGAGGAGGAGGAGGAGGAGGAGGAGGAGGAGGAGAGGAGAGAGAGGAGAAAGAGGAGGAGGAGGAGGAGGAGGGAGGGGAGGAGGAGGAGGAGGAGGAGGAGGAGGAGGAGGAGGAGAGGGAGGAAGAGGAGAAAGAGGAGGAGGAGAAGGAGGAAGAGGGTGAAGGAGGGAGGAGGACAGCAGAGATGTGAGGCCAGAACGGCGCTCAGCGAGGCGTGGGTGGCGTGTGTCGCGAGCAAACATTTTGTTCACATCCACTTCCTCGCGGTCTGGACTCCGACGGAGAACCCTGATATCACATGCGATTGACGCAAATCCTCCGTGTCTTTATGGGGGCGCGGTCGAGAAGTTCACGCTGCGAAGCCGTCGATACGAACAAGTTTCCCGCCCACGAGTGCGTCGTGAGAGGGCGCACAGCGCCAGCCAAACCAGCGCCGGCGAAACCAGCTGCCGGCGAAACCAGCCGCCGGCGGAACCAGCGAGGCGAAACCAGCGCCGGCGAAACCAGCGCCGGCGAAACCAGCGCCGGCGAAACCAGCCTTGGGCTTGTTTTTTTGGATTCGGGCAAGTTTACTTGCATGGCATTCGCCCCCCCCCCCCCCTCCTCGCCCCTCTTCAAGAGAATACTATAGCGTGCAAGTGCCTTTCGACTTGCGTGATTTCCGCGCACCCCCCCCCCCTGGGCTTGCTTCAGGCTCAGCCCCCCCCCCGTCCATGCAAGTAAACTTGCCAGAGTCTAAAAGAAACAGGCTCCTTTCGGTCCGGACGAAAGGGGGGGATTGGGAAAGGGGGGGTTACGAAATTTGCTGCATGCAGCTGGTTTCGGCCCCACCCAGGGGCCCTGTCCTCGATACATGGCCGCCTCCGGCGCCAAGAGGCGCTGGGAAAATCAGCTACGTGAGCTGATTCTCAACCCCCCCCTTTGTTATCCCCCCCCTTCGCCCGGCCCGATCCTTCGGCGGAGCCAGCGGGGCGAAATCGGCGCCGGCGAAGCCAGCCTTCGGCGAAGCCAGCTCCTGCCGCGCAGGGCCCGCTTCAATCCGATGGATCCCAGTCGGCTGCCGAGGCTGGCCTGTCCGGTGTGGCTCGAGTCAGATTTTCCGTCGGTCCGACGCGGCTCGACGCCTGGTTGGTGCTGCTGTGCATCCCGGCGCAGCGGGTCCGCCAAAAGTTTATGCGCCTGCCGTTTTGTCTCCTTCTTTTTGCTGCGCTTGCGAGCGGAGTGCACCGTCGGGCGAATTTCAGGAGGGGAAGAAACACACAGACACAATGAATCGTCGACTCCCAGGAGAATATGGGAAAATATGGGAAGTGGGGGGGAAGACCGAAGCCCAGAAAGTATGGGAAAATATGGGGAATATCTTTATTTGTATGTATTTATTTGTGTGTCCCAGTTCCCCTTCATTTCCGTCGATCCGACGCGGCTCGACGCCTGGTTGGTGCTGCTGTGCATCCCGGCGCAGCGGGTCCGACTTCGATTTCGGCTCCGTGCCGGCGCGGCACGACCCGACATTCATCCCGATTCGGGCCGATTCCCGGCTCGATGTTGATTGATCCTTCTGTAAGATGATGATGCTAACGGAGTTCCCCACAAAGATATTAACGGTTTCGTCGGACCCATGGGGTACGACAACATCAACACGAAGGAGAAGCTCATCGAACGAGTACGTACGCACGAAAGGGCAGACGAAAGAAAGGAGGAGGGAGGACAGGTGCTCAGGAAACGAAGCCTTGTAACTAGTACGGTTTCTTGATACCCTCCTCGCTCTGGCGGAGCCCCGCTGGAAGGGGGGAGGGCTACGAAACCTGGCAAAGAGTAATGCTTTCCGATACCATGCAAATAGTATAGGTTTCCGATACCCTCCTCGCTCAGGCGGGGTCTCCCTGGAGGGATGGGAGGGGCACGAAACCATGTAAATAATGTGGGTTTCCGGTACCCTCCTCGCTCAGGCAGGGCCTGCCTGGAAGGGTGGGAGGGGCACGAAACCATGTAAATAGCATGTGTTTCCGATACCCTCCTCGCTCAGGCGGGGCCTCCCTGGAGGGGGGGGGAGAGGCACGAAACCATATAAATAGCATGGGTTTCCGATACCCTCCTCGCTCAGGCGGGGCCTCCCTGGAGGGGGGGAAGGGCACGAAATCATGTAATTATGCTAACGGAGTTCCCCACATAAAGAGATTAACGGTTTCGTGGGACCCATTTCTTGATGCCCTCCTCGCTTTGGCGGGGCCCCGCTGGAAGGGGGGAGGGCTACGAAACCTGGCGAAGAGTAATGCTTTCCGCGACCCTCCTCGCTCAGGCGGGGCCTCCCTGGAGGTGTGGGAGGGGCACGAAACCATGCAAATCGTATGGTATTCCGATGCCCTCCTCGCTCAGGCGGGGCCTCCCTGGAGGTGTGGGAGGGGCACGAAACCATGTAAATAGTATGGTATTCCGATGCCCTCCTCGCTCAGGCGGGGCCTCCCTGGAGGGGTGGGAGGGGCACGAAACCATGTAAATAGTATTGTATTCCGATACCCTCCTCGCTCAGGCGGGGCCTCCCTGGAGGGGTGGGAGGGGCACGAAACCATGTAAATAGTATGGTATTCCGATACCCTCCTCGCTCAGGCCGGGCCTCCCTGGAGGGGTGGGAGGGGCACGAAACCATGTAAATAGTATGGTATTCCGATACCCTCCTCGCTCAGGCGGGGCCTCCCTGGAGGGGTGGGAGGGGCACGAAAGGAGGGGCACGAAACCATGTAAATAGTATGGTATTCCGATACCCTCCTCGCTCAGGCGGGGCCTCCCTGGAGGTGTGGGAGGGGCACGAAACCATGCAAATCGTATGGTATTCCGATGCCCTCCTCGCTCAGGCGGGGCCTCCCTGGAGGTGTGGGAGGGGCACGAAACCATGTAAATAGTATGGTATTCCGATGCCCTCCTCGCTCAGGCGGGGCCTCCCTGGAGGGGTGGGAGGGGCACGAAACCATGTAAATAGTATTGTATTCCGATACCCTCCTCGCTCAGGCGGGGCCTCCCTGGAGGGATGGAGGGGCACGAAACTTGTAAATAATTTGGTTTCCGATACCCTCCTCGCTAGGCGGGGCCTCCCTGGAGGGGTGGGAGGGGCACGAAACCATGTAAATAGTATGGTATTCCGATACCCTCCTCGCTCAGGCGGGGCCTCCCTGGAGGGGTGGGAGGGGCACGAAACCATGTAAATAGTATGGTATTCCGATACCCTCCTCGCTCAGGCGGGGCCTCCCTGGAGGGGTGGGAGGGGCACGAAACCATGTAAATAGTATGGTTTTCCGATACCCTCCTCGCTCAGGCGGGGCCTCCCTGGAGGGTGGGAGGGGCACGAAACCATGCAAATAGTATGGTATTCCGATACCCTCCTCGCTCAGGCGGGGCCTCCCTGGAGGGGTGGGAGGGGCACGAAACCATGCAAATAGTATGGTATTCCGATACCCTCCTCGCTCAGGCGGGGCCTCCCCGGAGGTGTGGGAGGGGCACGAAACCATGTAAATAGTATGGTATTCCGATACCCTCCTCGCTCAGGCGGGGCCTCCCTGGAGGGGTGGGAGGGGTGGTATGGTATGCTATGGTATGGCATGGTATGGTATGGTATGGTATGTGTGGTAGGAACTATGGTATGGTATGGTGTGTGTGGTCGGAATAATCTTGTGCTGTATGGAAGATGGAGCGGGAGGTGGGTGGGAAGGAGAGGGTGTTCTGGGAAAACAAGAACCCCACTCAGGATGTGGGGAAATAGTACGGGTTTCCGATACCCTCCTCGCTCAGGCGGGGCCTCCCTGGAGGGATGGGAGGGGCACGAAACCATATAAATAGCATGGGTTTCCGATACCCTCCTCGCTCAGGCGGGGCCTCCCTGGATGGGGTGGGAGGAGCACGAAACCATGTAAATAGTATGAGTTTCCGATGCCCTCCTCGCTCAGGCGGGTCCTCCCTGGAGGGGTGGGAGGGGCACGACACCATGTAAATAGTATGGGTTTCCGATACCTTCCTCGCTCAGGCGGGGCCTCCCTGGAGGTGTGGGAGGGGCACGAAACCATGTAAATAATGTGGGTTTCCGGTACCCTCCTCGCTCAGGCGGGGCCTCCCTGGAGGGGTGGGAGGGGCACGAAACCATATAAATAGCATGGGTTTCCGATACCCTCCTCGCTCAGGTGGGGCCTCCTTGGAGGGGGGGGAGGGCACGAAACCATGTAAATAGTACAGGGTTCCAGTACCCTCCTCGCTCAGGCGGGGCCTCCATGGAGGGGTGGGAGGGGCACGAAACTATGCAAATAGTATGGTATTCCGATACCCTCCTCGCTCAGGCGGATCTCCCTGGAGGGGCGGGAGGGGCACATGGGAGGCGGGAGGCGGCAGGGAGAAGGAGAGGATGTTCTGGGAAAACAAGAACCCCACTCAGGATGTGGGGAAAACATCGCCATAAACATAAACTTTGGGCGCTCCGCCGCGAGGATAGCTGTGATCCACGCTGGGGCCCCCCTGGCGGCGCCTCCGGCGCCGCCCCTGGCACGCTCCGCGCGCCAAGGAGGGGGGGGGGGCCCAGCGCAGATCCAGTAGATCCGCGCGGAGCGCCAAACGTTTATGAGCCTGCCGTTTTGTCTTCTTCTATCGGGCCGGGCGAAAGGGGGGATTGGGAAAGGGGGGATTACGAAATTTGCTGCATGCAGCTGGTTTCGGCCTCACCGAGGGGCCCATTCCTCGATGCGTGGCCGCCTCTGGCGCCGGGAGGCGCCAGGAAAATCAGCTATACGTGAGCTGATTCTCAACCCCTCCCCTTTGCTATCCCCCCCTTTCGCCCGACCCGATTCTGCTCGCTGCGCTTGCGAGCGGAGTGCACCGCGGGGCGAACTGACCACAGCTCGGAGAGCTCCCGGAATTGCGAGGTCGCTCTGCTGGCCCCCCTCCCGTCGGTGGGGGGGGGGGCGCCCGCTGCACGCCTGCATCGGTGCTGGCCGGGCCGCTCCGGGGCCCAGGAGGGGCCGGGCACGTCCCTCTACAGGAGGAATCTGCAAGAACGGTCAAACAAATAGTCTGGGGACGATCTGTCCAGCATTTTTTTCTTCATATTTTTTAACGGGCGAAGAGCGGTATAACAGAAACTGTTTCGCCGTCGGGGACACCTGCCCCAGGGCGGCTGGAAAGTTTATAAACTCTTACGGTGGCACCGTAGAGGTATAAACTTTCCAGCCGCCCAGGGGCAGGTGTCCCCGACGGCGAAAAAGTTTATGTTGTACCGTTCTTCGCCCGGTAAAATAAGTCTGAATCTGTTTTGAGTATTTTCTATTCTACGCCCAAAATCACTTGTAGGGGGACATGCCCGACCTGAGCCCCAGGAGGGGCCTGGGCAGAACCGGTGCGCGGCAGGTCCGTGCCATGTCGACGCGGCGGCGTTTTTCCCGGCGCGGGCGTTCAGGGCTGAGCGCCGCCAGCGCAGGGCTCATTTTCGATTTCCCAGGTTCGACCCGACTCGATGTTGATGGCTTCCGATTCCGAGTCGGTTCGATTTTCGGATTCCAATCTCGGGCCGGACGAACGGGGTGGATTGGGAAAGGGGGGTTACGAAATCTGCTGCATGCAGCTGGTTTCGGCCCCACTGAGGGGCCCATTCCTCGATACGTGGCCGCCTCCAGCGCCGGGAGGCGCCAGGAAAATCAGCTACGTGAGTTTATTCTCAACCCCTCCCCTTTGCTATCCCCCCCTTTCGCCCGACCCGACAATCAGGGCTCCGATTTCTCCGTGGAGGCCTGTTAGCCTGCCGATTTCCGCCGATTCGACGTTCCCCGGCTCGGCTGCCGATTCGATTTCGATGGCTTCCAATTCCGATTCGGTTCGATTCCGGATTCCAATCGGGGCTCCGATTTCTCAGTGGAGGCCTACTAGCCTGCCGATTTCCGCCGATTCGACTTTCCCCAGCTCGGCTGCCGATTTCCGAGGCGGGAATTTGTACATGACCACCGCCTGGAGGGTCAGTTTTCGGAGCTTTGGCAGGCGGTGGATGTGGACATATTCGGGCCCCCAGGGGCCGAAACATATCCCTCTCCACCACCCGCTGGGGCCCCAGGACGGCGGTTCCCAGGCGGTGGACATGGATAGTTCCCCGCCTCGCACGACTTCCGCCGACACGGTTCATGCCGACTGCAGGTCCGACTCCTCGATGCGGCGCCGGGCTCGCCTGCCGCCTGCCCGGCACCGGCCGGCATCGAGCGACCACGCTGAGCCAGCCGCGATACTTCAAGGTTGAGCGAGCCACGACGCGTGCCAGGAGCCAGCGTACAGGTCAAGTCGGGCCTGTCCCTCTGCAGGGGGGCTATCCAGAAACAGTCCAGCAACAGTCTGGGAACTATTTTTGTTTGACCATGTTTGATCATTTTGGGTGTATCTTGTTTCGACTGTTTTTATTATTCATCCCAGATCCGCCTGTGGGGGGCCATGCCCGACCGAACGCACAAGTCTTCCCGACACGAGTCCGCTGTGAGTGTACAGTTGGTATCGCTCAGACGTGTGGACTTTGTCTCGGCGGGGATTATTCCTGAGCATCCTGGATCATCCTGCGGCAAAAACCACGCACGGAACCCGACAAAACACAGGGAATGGACGTCCAAGCGATGGCCAGTTGGTGCCCTCCCGTCATCCTGGTCCCGAGCGTCCACGTCCCCGAGCTTCTCCCAGCTGCCCGCCCCGCGGAGCGGAGCGGCGCGCCCTCAGCTCACAGGGCACGGCGTGTCGCCGGGGCCGCCGAGACGCGCACACCTTCTTGACCGCTCCGGGCGCCGCCCTGCCGTGCCTCCCGCTCGTCCCGTGTGGCTCCTCCCGGCCTCTTCCCCCCCTGGCAGGTGCCGGTCCCCCCCTCGCAGGTGCCGGTCCTCCTCCTCCTCCTCCTCCTCCTCCTCCTCCTCCTCCTCCTCCCGGCCTCTCCGCCCCCCCCTCGGGCGTTGCGTAATGGGGGGGCAAGGGGATTTGGCCTCCCAGATGGGGTCCGAGTAGACGGGGTCGGAGGATCGCGCCGCATCGCCGATGCATCGGCGATGCGGCTCGATGTGGAGTCCGATTTTCGCGGCGCGATCCTCCGGCCCCATCTACGCGGACCCCATCTAGGAGACCTCGAAGGGGGAATCTGACGAAAGGTGCGCCCTTTGTGCACCTCAGGGGCCCAAAAGGGTTACGAAAGGTGCAGGCTGCTTCGTCCGCTTCGACCAGCGCCCCCACATTGCGTACGCACTGCCCCCCCCGCTCCCCCCCAGGCCTGACGCTCCCCTTGCCCCCTCCGTAGACACGCTAACGGCGATGTAGGCAACGGCGATGTAGGTTTCGGTGTTGCAGGTGGGGGTGGTTCGTGGCCCACCCAGTTGTAGGAGAGTGTCACTCGCGTTTCCCTACAATTTCTTCTGCGCGAGCTCGGCGTCGCAAAAACCAGATTCCCAACATCGCCGTGAACCAACAGCGCCGTAAGCGTGGCCTTGGCCCCTGCTCTGACAGCACGCCCGCCTCTCTCTTGGCGTGCGCAGCGTCTCCCCCCCAGGCCTGACGACCCCCCTGCCCCATGTTCCGAGAGCACGCCTAGAGGGTTCCTCCGAAGGGCTTAGGCGACCCGTCCTCCTCCTCCTCCTCCTCCTCCCCCTCCTCCTCCTCCTCCTCCTCCTCCTCCTCCTCCTCCTCCTCCTCCTCATCTTCCCTCCTCCTCCTCCTCCTCTTCCCTCCTCCTTCCTCCTCCTCCTCCTCCTCCTCCTCCTCCTCCTCCTAATCCTCCTCCTCCTCCTCCACCTCCTCGGATCGCCTACGGCCCCGGGGGAAACCTTGCAAGCACGCGCTCCCCTCCCCCCGGCACGCTCCTCGTCGTCCTTCTCCGCGTGCTGGTCCTCCTCGCCCTGCTCTTGCTCCTCATCCTCGTGCCCGTTATCCTCTTGTTACTCCTCTTCCATCCACCTCCTCTGTAAGAGGAGGAGCAGGAGCAGGAGGAGGAGGAGCATGCTGCTGCTGCTGCTGATGATGATGATGATGACGATGATGGCGATGACGATGACGATGACGATGACGATGACGATGACGATGACGATGACGATGATGATGATGATGATGATGATGATGATGATGCTGATGATGATCATGATCATGATCATGATCATGATCATGATCATGATGATGATGATGATGATGATGATGATGATGATGATGATGACGATGATGATGATGATGATGATGATGATGATGATGATGATGATGATGATGATGATGATGATGATGATGATGATGATGATGATGATGATGATGATGATGATGATGATGATGATAACGATGATGGTCCATGGTGATGATGCGTGTGGTGATGAATATGATGAGATGGTCAAGATGATGGTGGTGCTGATGCTGATGGTGATGGTGCTGTTGATGGTGCAGAGGAGGATGATAATGAGGAGGAGGAGACGAAGGATGAGGAGGAGGAGGGGGAGTAGGAGGAGGAGGAGGAGGCGGAGGAGGAGGAGGAGGAGGAGGAGGGGACTATCCCCTTCTCCCTGTCCCCGTCGCCGTCAGAGTCGTTATCGCCGCCGCTGTCGCCGTCGCCGTCGTCGCCGGCGTCAACGTTGTCTTATCGTCCTCCTCCCAGACGTCAGCGCCACCACGGCGACGGTGACCACCGTCACGACCACGACGCCGCCGATCACGACGCCAATGAACGCGGTGCCGCCGAAGGCGTGGGCCTCGGGGGTGCTGCTTGGGTCCTCGGGCCAGGTCGGTGGGAGTAGAATCTGATGTGATTCGGGGACGTGCTCGCGTCGTGAAAAACAAGAAGGGCGGTGTTTGGCCGCTTCCGGCCTCCGGGGACCATCGCTTGGCCCAGGGATCGTCAAAAACCTATTCAGGACGAAGCGCTGGTCCCGGGGAAGTGATCTAGACTTCCGAGGATCGCTATTGCGAAACAGCAACACAACGTCGGGGGGGGGGTAACATGGGTACTGCTTCCCGGCAAGCCCACTTAGCAAGAGAAGTTGCAAACACCACTGCATGTAAGCGAGGGTGCTTGGCCTTGAGTGCTCTGCACGCACTTGTGGGGGATGGTGCGACGAGGAGCAGGAGGAGGGGCAACAGCAGCAGGAGGAGGGATGAATGGATGTGCACGGCTGCGGATTCGATGGCCTCCTCGTTTTCGGGGGAGGGGCGGAGGAACAGGGGGCAAGTCGAGGAGCAGAAGCGCCCGAGTAGGAGAAGCAGCAGCAGCAGCAGCAGCAGGAGGAGTAACAGTAACTGGGTGGAGGAGTAGATAGGAGGAGGTAGCAGGAGGTACACGGCAACAGGAGGGGGGAGGAGGGACAGGGGCAGGAGGAGGAGGAGTGAGGTATTAGGCATGACGCAGGAGGTAGGAGATCAGAGGAGCAAGGAGGAGGAGGAGGAGGCAGGAGGCAAGAGGGAAGAGACGTATGCTCGTCGAGAGCTCGGGGGGTGCAGAAGTTGCTTCCAGTTGCCCCCCTCGGGCGGGCGGACCCTCGTGGGCGCGTCGGACGGCGGACCCACTCGGGCGTGAGGGGCGGGCGGGCCCTAACGGGCGGGACGTTGGGGATGGGCGGACCTGTTGGCATGGGGCCCTGACGGGCGGGTCCGGCGGGCGGACCCCCACGGGCGGCTCGAGTGAGCGGACCCTCACGGGCTGTTCGGGTGGGCGGTTCCTCGGCGGCCAGTCGGGCGGGCGGACCTCAGCGGGCGGGCTGGATAGGACGGGGCACTGCAGCGCGATGTCGGGCACAGTTTTTTGGGGAGGTGCCGGGCGAGGGAAGAGTTCCGCAGTGACTTGTAAGGGGAAGTCCTGGGCGAGAGTGCAACTGCTGAGTGGGAGGAGCGTGATTCTGGGCTAAATTGCGCAGAAGTCCCAAGCGAGAGTACGATTCCTGAGCTGAGGGAGTGCGATTCCGCAACGAATTCTTGAGAAGCCCCAGGCGAGTGCGCGATTCTGGAGTAACTCGGGAGCAGGTCTTGAGTGCGTGCAACCGCGATCCTCGAATACGTTGTAAGGAAGTATCAGACCTTTGAGCTTGAAGATCTTGCTTTATAGGAAAAGTCGATTCAAGACCCAGGGGGGGCACCACAATTGAACAACAACTAAATGCTGCTGGTGGGGGGGATCAGCAATATTCTAGTCCCTCCGTGTAGCCACACCAGCCCATCCAGAACAACGATGCCCAGACGAGTTGCCCTGATCAGGGATGTGGAGGAGTATGCAGTGTAATAAAACGCTGGGTAAGGCGGCATCCTCCAATAAGGGACGAATGGAGGAGGAATCAGACGAGCAAGATGAGGAGTAGGGACAGGGGGAGGGAGAGGAGGGAGGAGGAAGGCGGAGGAAGAGGAGAAGAGGAGGGCGAGCAGAAACTAGCCACAGGCCTTATGATGCCTTTCAGAGTCTCTCTGGATGTTTTTGTTTCGGAAGTTTCTGAGAGTACTCTTGGGGCGTCTGGAAGGTTTCTTGGCCGTCCCGCGGGCCTGTTCGGGCATCTTGGGTGTTTCTGGGGGGACGAGTTGGGGTTTCTTGGAAGCCTGTTGGAAACATCTTGGCGGGGTCTTGGAGGCTTCTTGGGGCTTCCTGGACACCTCTTGGCGCCGTCTTGGGGCACCCTTGGGAGCCTTGGGGTCTACCTGGGGTCCATCTTGGAGGATCTCGATCAAAGAACGGGCCGTGCTAAATTAGACCCCCTCCCAATGAGGCCATCATGTGTCCAATTGGCCTTTTCGCCGAGGCCTCTTGGGCTGTCTTGGGTGCCTCTGGGGGCATCTGGGATGCCTCTTGGGGGTCTCTTGGGAGCTTCTTGGGGACATCGTTTGGACCTCTTTGGGCCTCCTGGGCACCCCTTGGGGCCGTCTTGGGGTACCCTTGGGAGCCTCTGGGGCCATCTTGGGACTATCTCGGGGCCATCTAGGAGGAGATCGATCAAGGGATGGGGGCTCCTTGATCAGGGGATCAGCGTCCCCCGCAGGAGGCTAACGTGTGGCCAACACCTCAGAAACATCACGGTGTGTTTGGCCTTCTCCTTGAGGCTTCTTGGGGCGTCTTGGATGCCTCCGGGTTGCCTCTCGAGGGTCTCTTTGGAGCATCTTGGGGGCACCTTGGGGGCCTCTCTCTTGGGGGCCTCCTGGGCGCATCTTGGGGCCGTCCAGGGGCACCCTTGGGAGCCTCGGGGTCCACCTTGGAGGAGACCGACCAAAGGACGGGCCGTCCTCAATTAGCGGTCCCCCCTGGAGGCCAACATGTGGCCAAAACCATCGTACAATCAATAATGTTTGCCTTGGGCATTCTCGCCGAGGCCATCTTGGACGCTCCAACGCCTTGCGGAACGCCCCGTCCAGGTCCAGGGGTAGGGCGGAGGGGGAGGGGTAAACCCCTCCCCGAAACGGAAGGGCGGAAGATTGAAGAGGAAGCCCTGAAATCGGTTCCTGGCTACATTCCGGCGGCGAGCGAAGGGGGGAAAGGGAAAATGGGCGGGCATTCTCAGAAGGCTCAGAAGCCCCCCTGCTTTCTGCTGGTGCCGCCACTGCTAGGAGTGAATTCGGCGTGGATCTGTCTCCTCGTTGTTTCATTGGATTTCTGTATCGTCTCCTTCGCACACCTCCGCCGATCGTGCGGCTTGGCCGTCTGTGTGAATACCGTGTGGACAACCGCCTTCGACTCTCCTCCGCTCCCCTGCTCCTTCCTCCTCGTGTTCCTCCTCCTCGTGTTCCTCGTTGTTCCTCCTCCTCCTCCTCGCGCTCCTCCTTCCTCGTGTTCCTCCTCCTCGTGTTCCTCCTTCCTCGTCCTCCGTCCTCGTGTTCCTCCTCCTCCTGCTCCTTCCTCCTCGTGTTCCTCGTTGTTCCTCCTCCTCTGGCCGCCCTTCTCATTCTCTTCGCTTCCCTCCCGCCGCCCTCCTCCTCTGTCGGGGCCCGTGGGAGGCTCCAAGAGGCTGCCCAGGAGAGCCTCGAGGGGGCTCCAGGAGAGCCCAGGAGGGCCCAAGAAAGGCTCGAGCAGGCCCCAGGAGCACCCAGAAGAGCCCTGTGGGGGCCCAAGGCGGCCCGCACACCTCGCGGAGTTTCGGATGCATCTCGGCCGTGGTGAGGGGTATCCAGCCTTTCCTCCGTCCCTCCTTGCCTACTCTTCGACGCTTTGCGTATGCCCACCAGCCACCCTGGGGTCTCGCAGCCTGCCAACGCTCTCGCCTCGTCTCCGGCACCAACTCGACCTTGACCGACGGTCCTTCGGGCCTCCCTGGTACTCACGCAGTTGTCCGGGGTTGCGGCCATGCGTTGAATTTCGGCTCCTGGCCCGGTCGTCGTGTGACCCGACTTCCTGGTGTTTCCGACGCTATGCATACTTGCACGCTGGCAGTACGACTCAGTTTCAGCTGCCCCCCCACTCGCCGGTCCGCCGCTGAGCTGCTGCGTGAGGTCCCGGTTAGCCGCTGTAGGTGTAGCCACCCTCCGTCGCTTGATTTTATTTCGTCGCTGCGTGCCCCGCTTTGAAAGGACTCGCCGCCGGCGCGCTCGCCCGCGGCCGCTGACTAAAAAAATATGCCCACCAGCCCAGCCAAAAACAGTCACCAGGCGACTTGCCCTGATCAGGGATGCGTAGTAGCAGCATGCGGCGCCGCAGTGAGCCGCATCCGTCTTCGCGGTTTCTCTTAAGTGGAGGAGGATGAGGAGAAAAACGAAGTATGTAAGAACAGGGAGAAGGATGAAGAGAGACACGATGAAAAGAAGCAGGAGGAGAAGGAGAAAAGTGGGGAAGGAGGAAGCGAAACGTGGTGCTAGAGCATGAAGAGGTAAGAAGAGGGAGGAGGAGCCTGAGGGAGGTAGGAGGAGGTACGAAAAGTCCGTGGGAGGCAGCGGGCGCATCGGTGATCCACGTGCATCACCCGCGCGCCGAGTGCCCTGGCAAGCGAGGATGTAGGAATAGACCGGAAGAGGCGGGAAGAGTAGGCGGATGTAGTAGGACATCGGAGGAGGAGGGAGGAGCAGGCAGGAATATGTAGTTGCAGAGACGATGCCCAAGCAAGTTGCGTTCATCAGGGAAGTGTAGCAGCATGTCGCGCAACCAAGAGGGGGACAACCCTTACATTAGAAAAGGACAGGAGGACGCAGGAGGACACAGAGGGTGCACAGGAGCGGGGAGGGAGGACAAGTAGGAGGAAACGGAGGAAGAGGGCGAGGAGGGGGAGGACGAGGAACAGGAAGAGGGGAGAGGAAAAAGGACACGACGATGACAGGAATCAATCATCGAGGCCTTTGCGGGTCTTTCGCTTTTGGTGCTTGTTAGAAGCCCCCTGGGGTCATCTTTGGGCCATCGTGGGGCCATTTTGGAGACCTTGTGGGTCCGGGGTCTCTTGGGCCCCTCTTGGAGGCCTTCGGGGCCCTCCTGGGGCCATCTTGGAAGCTGTCGGTCAAGCAAGGGGGGGTCCCTAGCAGGGCCCCCACCCCGCTCTTGATACCCCAGAGTCGCCTCTTGGGGCGCTCTTGGGGCGCTCTTGGGCGCCGCTGGGGCCGTCTTAGACCCCTGCTGAGCCTTTCAAGGGCCAGCTCTGAGCCACCTTGAGGCTTCAAGAGCCCATCGGAAGTGAAAAGGCGAGAAGGCAGAACACATTGAAGCACACAAAGGTTTCGAAGGATTCGAGCCTCTTGGAGACCTCCTTGGAGAGGTCGAAAGGCACTTGGGGCCGTCCTGGGGCGGTCTTGAGTGCTCTTGGGGGCATGTGTTGAAGCTATATTGAGCCATCTTGGAATGTCTACAGCAATCTTGGAGACCATCTCGGGCTCCCTGCGGCCCCCTTGCGTGTCGTTGGAGAGCCCAATACGGCCCAAGATCGCTCCAATAGGGCCTCAGGGAGCCCAAGAAGCCTTCCAAGATCGCTGTAGATATCCCAAGGCGGATGGTTCAATATAGCTTCAACACATGCCTCCAAGAGCACTCAAGACCGCCCCAGGACGGCCCCAAGTGCCTTTCGACCTCTCCAAGGAGGCTTCCAAGAGGCCCAATTCCTTCAAAACCATTGTGTGCTTCAATGTGTTCTGCCTTCTCGCCTTTTCGCTTCCGATGGACTCTTGAGGCCTCAAGATGGCTCCGAGCTGGCCTCAAGATTCTTTCGAATTGCCCTTCTTTCGTGACTTGCAGTTTGCAGCTTTAGTTCTGTAACCCCTGCCTCTGCTCCACCAGACGGCTATCGGTCCACTGCTCTCGCTAAATTTGCAATTGTCCGCGCCGCCATACCATGCGAACTTTCCAGTTGGCTGATGCTCTCAGGAGGCGCGAGAGCCGCTGAGAAGTCCCGGCGCCTTCTGAGAAGGCCTTCTCTTTCTCATTCCCCATTCCCCCCTCTCTCGCCGCCGAATGTACAAGACAGGCCTTGCGCTTGATCGACCTTGGTGGCGCGGTTTTCGCGGGTGGGCCGGGGGCCAAACCCAAGCGCGCAGGCCGTTACTGTCGCACCGCTTGCAGCAATCAGCAAGCCGCGCACCGAAGGTCACTGCTGCCTAGGGCAACTCTTCAATGTAACCGATGCCCCCACGAGCGACACCTCCACAGCAACAGCATCAACTCCAACAACAACACCAGCACCACCACCAACAACACCATCAACACCAACATGAACAACAGCAACAGCACCGTCGACAACATCAGCAACAACATCGGCATCAACAACAACAACAACAACAACAACAACAACGAAAACATGATCATCACCAAGAGCAGCAACAGTCGAAAAAACACCAGGCCTTTCCTTACTGGGTTTCTGGACGCTCCGATCCTGGGGCTATGGGCAGTTAGATTTCAGGAGGGGAAAAACACACAGACACAATGAATCGTCGATCCCCCGGAAATATTGGAAAATATGGGAAGTGGGGGGGAAGACAAAAACCTAGAAAATATTGGAAAAATATGGGGAATCCATTCATTTGTGTCTATTTATTTGTGTGTCCCAGGGCCTCTTCAAGTTAGATTGTTTCACGGGGCGTTTCTTTTATCCCAACGCGTCGTTTGATGGTCTCCGGGCTGGGCGAGGGCCCCCGCAGGCCGAGAAAGGCTACAGTTTTCCCGTCGTGCTTCTTTGCTGGACGCGGGAGGATGTTGTCCTCCAGCGGCGCAGTGTAGACATGTCCACCGCTTCCAGGCCCATCCTGACCCCAGGCGCTGCGTATACGTCCTCCTGGCTTGGCCAGGAGGGCGTGGCCAGGAGGGCGTGGCGGATGCACCGCTGCTGGGTTCAGGACAGGCCTGGCCAGGCATCCGTGGATATCAAAGATCTCGTCGCCCTGCGTTGTCGCAAGCGAGAGCTCCGCAGCAGAAGTGCCAAGCAGAAGCGCTGAGGCGGCCGACGCCGCCCCCCAAGCACACAGGCCGGTACTGCCACACCGTCGGCAACGATCAGCAAGCCTTGTGCCAAAAGGTCGTTCTTTCGCTGGGCATCGCTCGGACGTGTGCATTTTTTCCTCGGCGAGGACCATCGAGGAGCATCCTTGATCATTTGGCGAAAAACCACGCACGAACCCGAAAAAAGCACAGGGAATGGACGTCCGAGCGATGGCCAGTTCGTGTAGCCGATACTCGTCGGTGGCGGAAGGTTGGTATGTTGGAATTTTCGGATCCCACTCTATTTCAAGCGCCTTCTTGCTTCAATAAGCTAGTGCGTTTCCTTCCCCCGTCCTCTTCAGAAGGGGGGCGGAAGCCCAATCTACTCTCAACGCCCTGCGTGCACAGTCGACCCGCACAGTAAGGATGAACGACTTTCCAAGGTTACCCTTGCGGCCTTCCCCTCGGCCCATCCTTGGCCGCTTTCGCTGGCCGCGCCCCGCCCCAAAGTGTCGACACGGCCCTCCTACGCCCTTGCCTCTTTACCATGCGCCCTTACTATACTCAGGAGGGAACAACAAAAAATAGACAGAAGCAATCGTCGATTCCCAAGAAAACATGGGAAAATATGCGAAGGTGGGGGGGGAAGACTACCACCCAGAAAACATGTGAAAATGTGGGGCACCCCGGGCTTTGGGAATGTCTGCTTGTGTGCCCCTGGGGCCCCTTCACGCACGCGTTGACAGCAGCCGACGCCCTTCGCGAGCGAGGGCTCCAGACAGCAACGGCCGAGCACGCCGAGGCGCCCGACGTCGCCACGCCGGCGCCCACCGCGCCAGAGGCCTCCCGCGCCCGGGCCGCCGCCCGCGCGGGCGCCCGAGAGCCCACGGGGCCCCAGGAAGGTCGGGAAGCCGAACCGGCGCCGTCGGCTCCCCTCGGGCAGGGCGGGCTTCTTTTCTCGTCGAGGTTCGGTCCCCCCTCGCGTCTGTTCTTTCGTCGAGGTTCGTCGAGAGCATCAATCGATTTTCGAACATCGATTCTCCTCTCAGTCTCCCCTTCGAACAGTTCAACTCATCATCATCATCATCATCATCATCATCATCATCATCAGCATCAGCATCAGCATCATCATCATCATCACCATCACCATCACCATCACCATCATCAGCATCATCATATTCATCATCATTATCATCATCAGCATCATCATCATCAGCATCAGCATCAGCATCATCACCATCACCATCACCATCACCATCACCATCACCATCACCATCACCATCACCATCATTATCATTATCATCATCATCATCATCATCATCATCAGCATCATCATCATCATCATCATCATCATCATCATCTCGAAGAACATCAAACGATTCTCCTCTCCACTCCCCCCTTTTGGGGGCAACGATAGGGGGGGGAGGCATAGGGGGGGATGGATCGACCCCCACTCGCCCATTGATCGCCGGTAGGGTCCCGATAGCCCCAACCTGCCCAGGAAGGCGCGGATTCCCCATCGGGGGCCTATCGCCGATCTATCGGCGATGCAACGCCGATGCCAGGTCGACGCATCCCCCCCTTACGCCAGTCCCTCCCTTATCGTTGCCCCTCGGAGAAGCCTCGTCGCTGCTCGGTGTGTCAGCAGTTTGTCAGCCTCGGGGTGCTCTGCAGCAGCTGGGCCTCGCCGGGAGCCTCCCGGGTGGCCTGCAGTCGTCCCGAGCGGCCGCCGGAGACGCGAGGGAGGACTCCAAGACCAGACAGGGGCGCGCGCCCAGGCCCAGCAGTCGAAGGGCCGAGGCTCGAATGGCGAGGTGTCTCGACGGTCTTCGTCCTCCAGGGGGGTTCTCGTCGCCACGGCTGGATCCGCCTCGGAGTTCTGGCCAGAACGCACCCTCGAAGAGGCCCCCCGCCAGACGCCGACATCCTCGCGTCGCGACGCAGTCACGAAGGGGGGGGTTCTGGCAATGGTCGTCTTCTCGAGGTGGCCATTGCCACCCTCTGGGCCCTAGGATTCCCAGATTGGGGCAGAGTAGGTGGGGCGGGAGGATCGCACCGCATCGCCGATGTGTCGGTGATGCTGTTCGATGCGGAGCACGGTTTTCTCCACGCCGACGTCGCTGGTTCATCGCCGACGTCGCCGATGCATCGGCAATGCGTCGGGGATGCGGCGCGTTCCTCCGACCACATCAACTCGGATGCCACTTGGGAGGCCTGTACGCCCTGAAACAGACCCCTTCTCCCCATGAGTTAAGGATCCCTTTAGAAACGGGCGTACCCCTGAGATTGTCAGCGCCGTCCGCCTGCAAAGCACAGGGGCAGGGATCAGCCAAAGGGTGAGGCCGCTGCCCTGGCATCAAGTCGGGCCTGTCCTTGAGGAGTATTCCCCAATAGGCCAAAGATAGTATGGGGACGCTTTTCCTACCATCTTCCACTATGCTTCCATATTTTAGTTTGGCATTTTTCCATATTTCCTCGAAAGTCCGCCTGTAGGGGGACACGCCCGACCTAAGCCTGGTATCCTCACGTCGTGGAAGCATCCACGCGGGAGGTTTGGGGAGCCTGCTGTTTGGCGTCTGCCGGCGGGCCCCCCTGCGAGCCGTCCGAGGGCGCCTCGGAGGACGAGCGCCGGTCCCCGATAGAGAGAGAGCGTCCAAGCAGTGGCGAAGCGTCCTGGCGTGCGCATGGGCCTACCAAGCAATGTTTTGAGGACCTTTGGTCTTGGCATCGCTCGGACGTGTGCATGTTTTCTGGGCGAGGACCAAAAGGTCGCTCTTTCGCTGGGCATCGCTCGGACGTGTGCATGTTTTCTTCTTGGCGAGGGCCATCGAGGAGCATCCTCGATCATTTGGCGAAAAAGCCACGCACGAAGCCGAAACAAATCACAGGGAATGGGCGTCCGAGCGATGGCCAGTTTGGTGGTCTCCACGGGATGTTCTGAGAACATGTGTGGCTGGCACTGTCTTGCTTTAGCACATCGGGCTGATGTTCCAAGAGCAAAGTTTTGTTTTTAGGGAATGTATGTGTTCGAAGAGCATGTCGTGGTAGGCCCAGAGGAATGCCGGGACGGTCGGTCCAGGCCCCTTGGGGGCCGCGTGGAGCACTCGCGGGAAGGTCCGTTTCCAGGAGGGGTTCCCGGACTTCCTCGCGTCGCGAAGAGATCACGCCGGGAAGTGTGTCGCTATGTTCGGTTTCTTGGGGCATAACTACCCGGCTCCCCCCCCCCCCCAGTTCGCGCGCAAGGGCGCCCGAATGTTTCGGACATGCGGCCCGAGGCGCCCGCTTGGCAGAGTTTTGTTGCGAAAAGGTTGAAACAGAGCTCCGTCTTCTGATGTTGCAGAACCGTGTTGTTTTTGTCTAGGCAATAATTTCGGGACGCTCGATTTTGAATGTCGGACGAAACTTGCGGTGTTTGAAGGATTCTGGCATGCGCGCGCGCGACGACGCGCGGGTGTGCACTTCCATGCGACAACGCATGCGCAAGGGCGTTCTTGCGATTCCGACATGCTCGCGCCAGAAGCCTGTTTGGTAGCATGTTATGCAACGGTTGTTTGTTCAATAAAAACATGGGTTCATCAGGAATTCGCAAGAACGCGGGCGTTCCCCCCACCCCCGTTTTTTCTTTCAGACTGCCGCGAAGCCATGTGCATGTTTTTTCCACATATATATGTATATATATATATATACATGGGTGAACGACATGCGCGAGTTGCTCACCACCATCTTGCGAGCGACCTACCAGAACACGAAGCAGATCAGGGAGCTCAAGGGGTGCATCATCACGACAGTCAAGATCAGCGACACGGACCCACTGGTGGAGGCGATGGAGCAGGAGAACCGCAACTATGCTCGAGCCATCCGCCGCGAAGGAGAATCACATGGAAGAGGCCCACCAACACCAGGGGCCGCGATGGCGATGATGGAAGCGCTGACCCAACAAGACATCGGAGCGAAGAGCAAGGGAGACCTCACCACGACCATCGAGAGTATCAACGCAATGCACCAGTACCAGGTGCAGGACATTTTCCCGATGTGCAAGCTCGAGAAGGCGTACAAAAGCGGCCAGGCGAAGATCCTATTCAACTGCAGGGACTACGAGATCAGGCAGACCCTGATGACGGCACTTCACAACGCCGACAAACAGGCGTGCGTGGGGCCAGCTCCAGCGGGATTCGTGGAGGACGAATTGACACTATGGATGGACGCGCTGGTGGACGAACTTTGAACAACGGGGTGCTGCCGTCTGGGGTACGGACTGCCAACAATGACGATGACGGCATCACCATTACGGGCGAGTCCACGCGGCGTTCAAAAGCGACAAGTGCAACGACGGGGATCTGCACACTGTCGCCAACTCCACCTACACCCTCGCCTACTTCTACACCCTCGCCTACTTCTACACCCTGGCCTACGCCAGCACCAGCAGCCACTTCAGCATCAACGACGAGGGCGGTAGGGCAGTACGACAGGGCTTCCGCCTATGTGAGCAAGCCGACCCCTGCTCGGGGACGGATCGAGAGGGAAATTGGCCACCCTCACCCCACCTCCTTCTGCCCCCCGCCCCCGAGCCCTGCTGCTGCCTCCATGCCGTCCGCTTCTCCTCCTCCCCCCCCCCCCGACTCGAAGTGCCAGGTCTTCCCTGCTCACCGCTCGAGGGAAAGGTCGGGGCCGAGGACCGGGGTACGGGAAAGGCCGCGCTCGCGGCCCGAGGCCGAGGTGAGCTGGGTTGTGGGCTCACCGTTTCCACGCTGGGCCGCTCACAACCACGTGAGCGGCCCAGCGAGCACCGTCTAGGTTCCTCTCTGTATCTTATTCAGATCTGACGTTCGGAACTTTGGACAGTTTGGTGATGTGAGTGTGAGTATACATGGGTGCCTCCGGGCATTCGACCTCAAACTCTTTACGAAACCTTTGGTTTCGGACGAGCTTCGGCATGCGAGCGCGACGACGCGCGCGTGCGCACGTCGTCCCTTCTTTTTTTGTTTTTTTCGCAAGCGGGTCTTGAATACTGATGGGTTTGGGTAGACGAGTGCGCGCGCATAGTCTCTTCAGCAGAGGATGACAGGTGGGGCGATATCGGCTTGGCTGGGATGGTCCGGATTCATGTTTAGTGTTGGCGGTGGGGCAGAACCGGATGCACATTGCAATGCGAGAAAAGATACCCGTAAATCCGCGGGGGGGGGGGAGCTCGATCCTACCATTTTTAAACAGAGAATTATGTGTTGCAGTTAATTTGTGTTCAATGAGTTGTCCTCCCCACTGCTCGCGCAATCATGCCACCCGCACACTTGGAATTGGGCTTGCAGAGCCCATGCGGCGGCGATTGCGAGCAGTGCTTGGAGTTGGCTGGTGCATGTTTGCGGCCGCGCAAGACCGCGGTGACCGCTGACCTATGGGCGCTTCCCAGCGGGCATTTCAGTGCGAGTCGGTGACTTGGGCGGGCGCGGTGTCATGCCGACGCCGACAGCGGTGGACGCGATGATGAGAGTAGTGATGATGGTGGCGATGGCGGCGACGCAGACTGCAGCGCCTTTGGCGGCGCCGATGTTGATCGCGCCCGCCGATTACAATGACGATGTTCTCGCGTCGGCGATGAAGGTTCCGGAAAGAGTTCGACATGCGCACGCGGCCGACGCGCGCGGGTGGCCCCCGTGTTTTTTTGTCGCGGATCCCCCCCTTTTTTTTCCGCACGCGCGCAAAGGCGTTCGGATGAGTTTGGCGTGCGGCGCGAGACGCCCGTTTAGCCGAATTCCATAAACACGTTGAACTGTTTATTGTTATCACAACGGGTCGCAAGAGCAAACGCACTGTTTGTTTTGGTTGCAAACTGGTTTGGGGCCTACATGCGTGTTTATACGTTTTCGGGACACTCGGTTTTGAAATCTCTGCGAGACCGAACGTTGTTGAATCAATTCGGCACGCGCGCGTGGCGACGCGCCCGTGCATTCACGCGCGCGTGCATTACGCTTTTTTTTATGCAAAACAATGAAGTATTATCGCGGCAGCGCGCGTGCAAGGGCGTTCGAACGATTGCGACCCCGGCACGCGAGAGGTCCGCTTGCTAGCATGTTGTTGGACATGTTGATAACAACAAACACAAACGGTTCCCGTAAGAATTTACACAAGGGCGCGATTACATATGTTTTGTTTGTGAAACCCATGCGACGCCATGTGCTCTGTTTTGTGTTTTGTGGCACTGGATTTTGACATCCGTACGACGCCTCAGGTAGTTCCCGACCCTCCTTCGTTGGGTTCTCGTTTTGCGTATGGCACTGTGGTCTCCGTTCTCCTCCTCGTCTTTGCTTCCCTTCTCCTTTCCTGGGCAGTCGAAGGCCAGACTGTCAGACTGGATAGGGCCCCAAGGGCCAATCTGGCCTGGCCATGTTGGAGGATTTGGGTTATTCGCCAGACTGGATTCGCGTTGGCTCCCTCGCCAGATTGCCCCCGTTTGCCAGATGGGGCCTGCCAGATTGGCTTCGACTACACAGGTTCTCCTCCTCATCTTTGCCTCCCTTCTCCTTTCCCCTCTTGGTGGCTTCGATCTGCGCAACTGCCAGTTTCGAGGGCTGCTTGGGGGGGGGCAGCATAGTGGGCACCCTCCGCAGACACAGGCTCGACCTTGCCATCCCCGGGGGGCTGCGATCTGCGAAGCCATCGCCACCTTCGACGGCTGCTGGGGGCGCCCGCGTAGTGGGTACTCCAGATTTCGTGATAAAAGGGAGGGGGTCTCAACCCTCCCAGACGAGAAGTTTTAGACCCCCCCCTGGGAGAACCCTCCAAAACATCGTCCCCAGACCCCCCCAGGCCCTCCAAGATAGCTTGGAAAAGACCTCCCCCCGAAATGAGACCCCCCCTCCCTTTATTACGAAATCTGGAGTACCCGCCGCAGATTCCAATCAGACCTCGCCATCCCAGGGGGGGTTGCGATCTGCGAAAGTTTCGCCACTTGCGAGGGTTGCGGTCCAGCGGGGTGACGCTTTACGCTGACTCAAATTAGACCTCGCCATCAATTGTCGCCATGTTCGAGGTCTGTTGGTGGGTCTACCGTAGTGACGTCCTACGCGGACTCAGACTGAACCTCGCCATCCTTGGGGGGCTGCGATCCGCGAAACTGTCGCCACTTTCGAGGGCGGGGGTCCCGCGCATATTCAAATTAGACCTCGCCATTCTTGGGGGGGCTGGGATCTGCGAAAATGTCGCCACGTTCAGCGGCTGCTGAGGGGTCTAGCGGAGTGACGTCCCACTCAGATTCAGATTAGATTTCGCCATTCTTGGGGGGCTGCGGTCTGCGAAACATGCGTCACTTTCGAGGGCTGCTGGGATGGGGTCCAGCAGCCTGACGCCCCGCGCAGATTCAGGTTAGACTTTGCGCAGATCCAGGTGAGACCTCGCCATCCTTGGGAGGCTGCGATCCGCGAAACTGTCGCCACTTGCGAGGGCTGTTGGGGGGTCCAGCGGAGTGACGTCCCACGCAGAGTCAGCTTAGACCTCGGCATTCCTGTGGGGCTGCGATCTGACAAACGATCGCCACTTTCGAGGGCTGCTGGAGGGCCAGCGGAGTGGGGTGCCACGCAGACTCAGATTAGACCTCGCCATCCATGTGGGGCTGCGATCTGCGAAACTGTCGCCACTTTCGAGAGCTGCTGGGGTGTCCAGCAGAGTGCGGTGCCACGCAGACTCAGCTTCGACCTCGCCATTCCTGTGGAGCTGCGATCTGCGAAACTGTCACCACTTTCGAGGGCTGTTGGGGGGTCCAGTGGAGTGACGTCCCCAGATTAGACCTCGCCATCCCTTCGGGGGTTGCGATCTGCGAAACTGGCGCCACTTTTGAGGGCTGCTGGGGGGTCCGGCGGAGTGACGTCCCACGCAGAGTCAGCTTAGACCTCGGCAGTCCTGTGGGGCTGCGACCGGCGAAACTGTCGCCACTTTCGAGGGCTGCTGGGCGGTCCAGCGGAGTGACGTCCCACGCGAATGTCAATTCGACCTCGCCATCCCCAGGGTTTCCGATCGGCGAAATTGTCGCCATTTTCGATGGCTGCTGGGGAGTCCAGCGGAGTGACTGCGATCTGCGAAGCTGTCGTCGCCCTCGAGGGCTGCTGGGGGGTTCCAGCAGGGTGGCGTCCCACGCAGACTCAGATCAGCCCTCGCCATCCCCTGGGGGGCTGCGATCCGCGAAGCTGTCGCCACTTTCTGCGGGGGTCCAGCTGGGCTGACTTAGAATTAGAGCTCGCCATCCCTGTGGGGCTGGGACCTGCGAAGCCGTCGTCCCTTTCCAGTGCTGCTGGGGGGGGTCCCGCGGGACGGTGCCGCGGGCCGCCCGCGGACCTGGCGGCGCGCCCAGTTCTCGCTCTGAAGAGTGCAGGACGGCAGCAGGGAAACCGGCGGGCAAGCTACAGTCGGGGCCCCGAAGAAGGAACCCTTTTCGTTGGGGAGGGGCTCGGTGTTCCTTGATTGTTTCAACGTTTGCCTCGGGTTTTCCTGAGGTTTTCCACAGGAAATCGAGGTTGAACTTATGGGAAAAAGGGGCCTCGTTCCTTATTTGAGGTTCCTTAGGTCAACGCCTCGACTGTAGGCCTCGCTCGCTTCTTGCACCAGCATTCGCAGGGCCGGTCATCTTGCCGAGGGCCGCGGCGTCATGGCGCAGAGGCAGCACTGCAGCCTTGGCGCACCACCGACAAGAGCAAGACTCTTTGGTCTCCTCCCGTCCGTTTCGTCGTCGTCTTCTGCCCTCTGCGGTCTTCCCTCTGCGGCTGCCGCGCTGACGGTTCGGTCTCCCACGCGTCTCGTTCTTGCTGTCGTTCCCGCCCCCGGGTCCTCCTCGAGCTTGGGCCTTCGCCCCTCGTCCTTCTGTTGTGTGTCGTGGGATTCGTCCACGTGCGGCCTGCGCAACACCTCACGGCGCCTGCACTGTCGATGTCCTGGCAAGGTCGGGGAAAGTTGTCTTGCCGCTTGATGCAAATGGGTTGGGTACGTCGCAAGGTAGGTTAAGAGATTTCGGGCAACGCGCGCGACGACGCGCGCGTGTGCACTTTGTCCCTTTGTTTGGACATGATTTCTGGAAACTGGCGCTTTTTGATAAACGGGTGTGCGTACGTAAAGTGCACATCCCAATCGGGGACCGAGAAGTCCTGGGAGAGGGGGTTCAATCCTGATGCTTCTGTAGTGGTGCGAGTTATGTTGTGTAAATTTGGTTGTGCAATCTATGTCGAGGAATCTGTGTCGGGGGCGACGCGGCAGCAACAAGGCGGCGGATGCGACAAACGAGCCCAGACGACGGTCGTTGACCAGGCGGCAATTAGGCGGCAACAAGGCGGCGGACCTGACAAACGAGCCCAGTTCCATAGAAGACAAGTAATAATCCCGAAGTGCAAGCAACGTTTGGGGAACAATTGAAAACGTGATGCCGAGGATGAAGGTCGACGCCGTACGGCCAGTGTGGAGGGTCTCGTCAACACCTCTGGCACGGCTCGCGACACTGGCCTCAGGATTGGTCCACGGCCTGGGTTTGTGCAAACCTTCGGTCGAAGAGGATCGATGCTCGAAGACCATCAGCGTTTCTCACGGGCTGGTTTTGAGCGGACTGCCCAGGAGGATCGATGCTCGAAGACCATCTGCGTGTTTCACGCCTCTCTGCACGCCCCAGAGCGTCCTCGTCACCACGGCTGGATCCTCCTTGGGATCCTCGTCGGAACGCGCCCCCGCGAAGGTTCTGGGGTCGAGGATGGCTGATGGGCAGACAGGGTCTCTCCCTGGATCTTGCAGCCGTCTGGGGATCTGAGGTTCCGGCCAGCAGGAACGGCGGGCAGGTTCGAGGTTCCGGGTTCGGGAAGGCTTTTTGACGTGTTCGTCCTCTTGGGGGCCGTTTTCGGTCCCCATGATCGAAATTAGAATGATGTGTGGTGGACCGATGCATCCCGAAAGGGGGCCGGGGACAGATTTTGAACGGATTTGGCTTTATCAATCCCCCCTCCTGGCAGAGTTTCTCTGCCTCCTCCTCCTCCTCCTCCTCCTCCTCCTCCTCCTCCTCCTCCAACCACCAGTTCGGACCCCCACGGCTGCCTCCAAGTCTCTCCCCGCATCTGCTCTCGACAGCCCTAGGGCCCGCCAGCGGGTCCTGGGTGCCAAGGCGGAGAAAAGGCCGACGGGATCGAGAGGACAGAGACAGCGTCGGGGGTCTGGGGACTCCCTTCTGGGAAGGGCTGGAAGCAGCGAGGAGTGAGTGGCACAGGGAAGGAGTACAGTCGGACCGAGGTATAAGATCGAGGTCGGTTCCGGGAGGGTACCCTAGTGTTCTTCGTGTTTGTTGGATGTCAGCTTGGGGGAGGCTACCCTTGGATGTTCCGTTTGTTTGGGGGCAGAGGGTCTCATGTTCTTGAGGGATGTTCTTCTGGCCTAGGTCCGACTGTAGGGCCGGGAGGGCGGGAGAGACGAGGTCGGTCGGACGCGGCATTACAGCAGTTTGCGCGTGCTGATCAGCGAGTGAATCCTCATGGTGCACAGCGCTGCCCGCCCGCCCCCCGAAGCGAGAGGGGAGGTAGAAGGGAATTAGGGGAGGGAGGAGGAGAAGAATAATAAGAGAAAGAGGAGGAGGAGGAGGAGGAGGAGGAGGAGGAGGAGGCGGCAGAGGAGGCGGAGGAGGAGGGAGAGGAGGTGGAGGGGAAGGAGAAGGAGGAGGAGGCGGCAGAGGAGGCGGAGGAGGAGGGAGAGGAGGTGGAGGGGAAGGAGGACGAGGAGGAGGAGGAGGAGGAATAAGAATAATGATAATAATACGCATAAGCAAAAGCATACGCAGAATAATAATAAGAAGCATAAGCATAAACATAAGCATAAACATACTAAAAATACGAAGAAGTATACGCAGACGCATAAGCAGAAGCAGACATTTAATAATAGCAATGATAATTGTACTAATAATACGAACAATAAGAATAAGCATGATAAGAAGAAGGACAATGATAATGAGAAGGATACGGAGAAGAAGACGAAGGATAAGGGTAATGATACTACTAAGAGTACTAACAATACTAATAACAAAAAATAACAATTATAAGACGAATGCTAATACTACTAAGACTAAGCATAATGATGCGAATAATATTAATAATAATACTAATAATAGTAATCATAATAATAATAATACTAATAATAATAATAATAATAATAATAATAATAATAATAATAATAACAACACCAATGATAATAATAATGATAATATTAATAATAATAATAATAATAATAATAATACTAATAATAATAATAATAATGATAATAATAATAAGAGGAGGAGGAGGAGGAGGAGGAGGAGGAGGAGGAGGAGGAGGAAGTAGAGAGGGGCGAGAGGGGAGGAGGGAGGAGGGAGAAGGAGGAGCGAAGAGTAGGATGAGGAAAAGGGAGGAGGATATGGAGAAGGAGGGGATATGGAGGAGGGAGAAGGATTTGCAGGAGGGAGGAGCAGGAGAGGGAGGAGCAGGAGGAAGAGGAGGAAGAGGAGCAGGAGGAGGAAGGAGGGGGAGGGAGAAGGATGGAGGCAGCACATGCAGGAGCAGCGCATCGAGTGAGGACACGGGCCCCCCCCGCCCTGCCCGAGGCGCCCGCGCCGCCGGTGCCCTCGCCCGCGCCCGCTGACAGCGACGGCTGGCAGGCGATCTCCTGGGCCCGAGGGGCAACGATAGGAGCGAGGAGGGAGGGGAGGGGAGGAAGTAGGAGGGAAGGGGAGGGGAAGAGGGAGGGGGAAAGGAGGGAGGAGGGAGGGGAGGGGAGGGGAGGTGGGAAGGGAGGGGAAGGGAGGGGAAGGGGGAGGGGGCAGGGAGGGGAGGGGAGGAGGGAGGGAAGGGGAGGGAGGGAGGAGGAGAAGAAGAATAAGAGAAAGAGGAGGAGGAGGAGGAGGAGGAGGAGGAGGCGGCAGAGGAGGCGGAGGAGGAGGGAGAGGAGGTGGAGGGGAAGGAGAAGGAGGAGGAGGCGGCAGAGGAGGCGGAGGAGGAGGGAGAGGAGGTGGAGGGGAAGGAGGACGAGGAGGAGGAGGAGGAGGAGGAATAATAATAATGATAATAATACGCATAAGCAAAAGCATACGCAGAATAATAATAAGAAGCATAAGCATAAACATAAGCATAAACATACTAAAAATACGAAGAAGTATACGCAGACGCATAAGCAGAAGCAGACATTTCATAATAGTAATGATAATAGTAATAATAATACGAAGAATAAGAATAAGCATGATAAGAAGAAGGACAATGATAATGAGAAGGATACGGAGAAGAAGAAGACGAAGGATAAGGGTAATGATACTACTAAGAATACTAACAATACTAATAACAATAATAACAATTAGAAGACGAATACTAATAATACTAAGACTAAGCATAATAATGCGAATAATACGAATAATAATACGACTAATAATACTACTACTAATAATAATACTACTACTACTACTACTACTACTACTAATAATAATAATACTAATACTGATAATAATACGAATAATAATAACAATAGTAATGATAATAAAAATAATAATATTAATAATAGTAATAATAATATTATTAAAAATAATAATGAGAATAATAATAATAATCATCATAATACTAATAATAATAATAATAATAAAAATAAGAGGAGGAGGAGGAGGAGGAGGAGGAGGAGGAGGAGGAGGAGGAGGAGGAGGAGGAGGAAGGAGAGAGGGGCGAGAGGGGAGGAGGGAGGAGGGAGAAGGAGGAGCGAAGAGTAGGATGAGGAAAAGGGAGGAGGATATGGAGAAGGAGGGGATATGGAGGAGGGAGAAGGATTTGCAGGAGGGAGGAGGAGGAGAGGGAGGAGCAGGGGGAAGAGGAGGAAGAGGAGCAGGAGGAGGAAGGAGGGGGAGGGAGAAGGATGGAGGCAGCACGTGCAGGAGCAGCGCTTCGAGTGAGGACACGGGCCCCCCCCGCCCTGCCCGAGGCGCCCGCGCCGCCGGTGCCCTCGCCCGCGCCCGCTGGCAGCGACGGCTGGCAGGCGATCTCGTGGGCCCGAGGGGCAACGATAGGAGCGAGGAGGGAGGGGAGGGGAGGAAGTAGGAGGGAAGGGGAGGGGAAGAGGGAGGGGGAAAGGAGGGAGGAGGGAGGGGAGGGGAGGGGAGGTGGGAAGGGAGGGGAAGGGAGGGGAAGGGAGGGGAAGGGAGGGGAAGGGAGGGGGAGGGGAGGGGAGGGGAGGGAGGGGAGGGGAGGAGGGAGGGAAGGGGAGGGAGGGGAGGAGGGAGGGAGGGAGGGGGGGAGAGAAGGGGAAGGGGAGGATGGAGGGTGGGAGGGAAGGGAGGGAAAGGAGCGAAGGCCGTACTGGACGCCTTCGGTCCCTCAACTCCGTGGCGGCCATTCTGCGCCGGCATGTGCAGCGACTGGGAGCTTCAGTGGAATCTGAGCCGGTGCATCCCCGAGCGGTACGCGTAGAGCGAGGGGCAGACCAAAGACCGCATCATAGACCATGTCGTCCGGTGGCCAGCTTCGGGGCGCTGCTGCTGGCCCGATGCCGCGGTGCGCTCGCGCCGTCGACGCGGAGCTCTCGCGCCCGCGCGAGCTGCCCGGGGAGGCTGCCCGCAGCGGCGAGGCGGGCACGCGGACACGGAGTACGGGGAGGCGGTCGTCGCATGCGCGATGGAGATGTGCGGCCGCCTCGGACGGCAGGCGCTGCGCTCGAGCAGTGGCGGGGCGTCCTGGCTCGCTGATAGTCAGGAGCGGAAAAAGGACGTACATGTACATGAATCCACGCTGGATTCGAGAGCTCGCATTGCGCAAATGTTCGTATGACGCGGCCGGTCTCGCGGATCGAGGGGCCGTGTTCATGTACATAGCTGGGCGCGTACGTCCTTTGTGGGCTCCCTAGATAGGCCCACCCGAGGAGGTTCTGAGAGCCTCGTGTGGTCTGCGCGGCATGGTCTCAGGGCAGTTCTGGCCGGGAGTCTCTCGTTCTTGCACATCGGGTTTCTGTTCTGAGAGCACTGTGCTTGTTTTTGGCGCACGTTGGGGTTCTAAGAACGTTCCGTGGGAGGTCTATAGGCATGCCGGGGCGGTCGGTCCCTGCTCAGTGCATGATGTTGCGGCCCTGCGGCAAGAGTCCCGCGACTACGGCAAGCTGCGGCGCCCGGCACGGGTCGCACCGTCGCGCGCCAGCTTGGATCGAAGAGGAAAGAAAACGCCATAAGCATTAATTTTCGGCGCTCCACGCGGACAGCGGCCCCTCACAGGGCTCCAAGACGGCCCACAAGAGCCCCAAGACGACGCCAGAGAGCCCTGAAACAGCCTCACAGAACCCCAAGGCGGCCCCAAGAGAGCTCCGAGGGGGCCCCAAGAGGCTCCCAAGACGGCCCCAGCCGCGCTGTGGCCCCCTCCCTGGCGCGTGGAGCGTGCCAGGGGCGGCGCCGGAGGCGCCGCCTGGGAGACTCCAGCGCGAATCCAAGAAGTCCGCGCGGAGCGCCAAGAGTTTGTATTCATGGCGATGGTTCTCCTTCGAGACTTGCAAGCTGCCGTCGTGCGGGCCGCGGCGCAGCAGATCCTGCTGGGGGCAGGGAGTTTCGCGGGTGGCAGGCCCTCTGGCGGGCCAGCGCGCCGCGCTGCGCGGCCAGCTCTGCCCGATTATTGGGTTGGCCGGGCTGTTGGTCAGAGCGTGAATTACCTTCCCCGCTTTCGCTTCCAGGCAAAACCAAATCATACCACGCGCCTCCTCGTCAAGCGGCCTGACCAGTACAGGCCGTAGTTTGGCATCGCTTGGTATCTCTTGGAAGCGAGAGTGGTCAAAAGCGGGGTAGGTTTGCTTGCCCCCTAGTAGGGGCCGAACCGAACAGAGAGCTGAGGGAGGTAGCGTATCCAGGGCTCCTGGATGGGATCGGAGCAGATGGGGTCGGAGGATCGCGCCGCATCGGCGATGCTTCGGCGACGCATCGGCGATGCGGCTCGATGTGGGGCCCCATTTTCTCGACGCCGACGTCGCTGATGCGCCGCCGACTTCGCCAGTGCATCGGCGATGCATCGCTGGTGTATCGGCGATGCGGCGAGATCCTCCGACCCCATCTATTCGGACCCCATTTGGGAGGCCTGGCGCGCTCCGCGAGCCAGGGAGGGGGTCCAGCGCGGATCCAAGAAACCCGCGCGGAGCGCCAAGGTTTTATGTTTATGCCGTTTTTCCTTCTGCGCGTGAGGGCAAGCATCAGCATGTAGAGGAGGGAGGGAGGGAGGAGAGTGGATGAGGAGCGAAGACCATCAAACGACGATGTTTTCCAGGAGGGAGGAGGCAGGGAGGTGGAGAGAGGAAAGAGGGAGAAACGAGGAAAGAGGGAGGAGGAAGGAGGAGGAGGAGGAGGAGGAGGAGGAGGAGGAGGAGGAGGAGGAGGAGGAGGAGGAGGAGGAGGAGGAGGAGGAGGAGGAGGTAGAGGAGGAGGGAGGTAGGAGGAGGAGGAAGGAGGAGGAGGAGGAGGAGGAGGAGGAGGGAGGAGGGAGGAGGGGAGGAGGGAGGAGGGAGGAGGGAGGTGGGAGGAGAGGGAGGGAGGAGGGAGGGGGGAGGAGGGAGGAAGGAGGAGGGAGGAGGGAGGAGGGAGGAGGAGGAGGGGGGAAGGGAGGGATAATGACGTAGTGGAGGGAGGGAGGGAGGGAGGGAAGGAGAGGAGGAGGGGAGGAGGAGGAGGAGGAGGAGGAGGAGGAGGAGGAGCGAGAAGGAGGACCACGAGGAGCATGAGGAGGAGGAGGAGGAGGAGGAGGATCATGAGAAGGAGGAGGGGTGCGTATTCCGTCCCGCCTCCACCTCCTCTTCCTCCTCCTTCTCCTCCTCCTCCTCCTCCTCCCTCCTCCTCCTCCTCCCTTCTCCCTCCCTCCCCTCATTGTGGCTCAAGCGGTTGCCTGCCCGCACCGCCGTCATCCGCGATGGCTGCTGCGCGGGCCAGGGGGGCCCTCCCGACGTGTGACGGCGCGGCCCTCGCGGCGGTCCCCCGCACGGCTGTGGCAGCCGCTGCCTCGGCTGCGCTGTTTGCGCCGCGCGTGCCGAGGATTGACGAGGCGGTCGACGAGGAGGCGCATGTGATGATGCCAACGGTACTGTCGGCAGCGAGGGTGGAGCGCCGGCGGCGCTGGCGCCTGCGCCTGGCGGAGGCGCGCGCTGCGGGGCGCGCTGGTGCGCCTGTTGCTGACGGAGGTGATGAGCGGCGTGCCGCGGAGGCGCCCCCCGCTGCTGGAGCAGCGGGCACCGGCGCCGGAGCGGGCCGCGGGGCTGGTGCTGGACGGTGCCTGGAGCTGGTGCGTCGGTGCGAGCTTGTGTGGGCCGCTGCGGCTTGGCATCGCTCGGACGTGCGCATTTTTCCTTCGGCGAGGACCATCGAGGAGCATCCTTGATCATTTGGCGGAAAAACCACGCACGAAACCGAACAAAAACAGAGGGAATGGACGTCCGAGCGATGCCCAGGGCCTGGAAGACGACAGCTGGGTAGACTTTGCGCGCCGCGGTCGGCACGGACGTTCGCCCGTCGCCTCGGCGGATGCGCTGCGCTGGCGCTGCGCTGGCGGGGTGTGCTCTGGCCCGCCGAGGGCGCTCCGAGGGGAGCGGTTGCGTGCGCTGGCGCTGCGGCGGCGGGTGGCGCGGGCCCGCCGAGGGCGCTCCGAGGGGAGGGCCTGGACGTGCCTGGCATCACTGGAACGTATGAATTTTTCTCTCGGCGACAACCATCGAGGACCATCCTCGACCAACGAGCCAAAAAAAAACACGCGCGAAACCGAAAAGTGCACGGGAACTGGACGTCCGAGCGACGGCGAGCGTGCGGGAGCGCGCGCGGGTGGCGCTCGGGAGCAGCCCGCTGGCGGGCGGTGGTGGCTTTTCCCCCGCGTGGGCCTGGCCGTGGAGGTCGGGGAGGTGCTCTGTCTCGCGGTGCCGTCGGCGCTCCGCGCGGGGTGCTCCTCGCGGCCGGGAAGCCCAGGGCTGTCAGTCAGGTCCGGCCCCGGCCCCCCGCCAACTGAATTGTGTTTCGTTCTGTAGATGTTCTATATATATGTATGTATAAATATATATGATTACATGTACATATTTATTTATACATACGCACACACGAACAAAAGCAAGCACACAAACAAACACGAATAACAACTCCCTCCCTCCGAGACTCCCTCCCCCCTAACTCCCCCCTCCCTCCCCCCTACATTCCCCCTCCCTCCCCCCTCCTTTTCCCTTTCTATTCCCCCCCCCCCCGCCGCAGCCGAGGTGCACACCGACGTGCCCGTGGGTGGTTCCGGCGCGGCCTCGGGGGAGCCCGCGGCCCAGCGGCGGCCGGGTTGGCTCGTCGCCGTCGCCGTCGCCATGTCGGAAGGGGGGGGGGAGTACGGGAGGCGGGGAGGGAAATGGCCCGATGACGGCCCGAGGCTCCCTCCGCTTGACGCCTCTGCTCGGCGGCGGGCTCGGGCCAGCCTCGCACGCCCGGACCTGGTGGCCACCTCGCCCCGGGCCCCGGGCCCTCTCTGAGGGGCCCCAGCCCCTCAGAGAGGGAGGAGGAGGAGGAGGAGGAGGAGGAGGAGGAGGAGGAGGAGGAGGAGGAGGAACAGGTGGATCGGGAGAGGGGGGGGGGAGAGGAGGCGGAGGAGGAGGAGGAAGAGGAGGAGGAGGAGGAGAAATGACAAGAAGCAAGGAAAGAAACAGGGAACGAAGGGAAAAAGGAAGGACGGGGGGGAGGGAGGAGGAAAAGGCGGTGGTGGAGGAGGAGGAGGAGGGGGAACGACAAGGAGAGAGGAATGGAGTGATGAGAGAGGAATTGGGAGGAGGATGAGGGGAGATATAGGGTTGAGGAGGAGTAGGAGGGAGGAGGGAGGAGGGAGGAGGGGGAGGATCGGCGGGAGTCAAACGGGTTACGCAGGGCCTCTCAAGACGGGCCTTGCTGCTGGTGCGGAACGCAAGGTAGCGGTGTCTACAGGTCAGGCGACAGCTCAGCCTTTCGGTTGATTGATGCCCTTCCTTCTTCCGTCCCTTTTCTCTCTCCCCGGATGGGTTTCGCAAGTGTTCTAGATGCTCCGCCGCATCACAACCATCAGCATCACCATCATCAGCAGCACCATCATCACTGCCAGCATCATCGTGATCACCATTGTCATCACCACCATCATCATCGTCATCATCAGCCTAATCACCCTAGCCTTCTCGCGCTCGAGAGTGTTGCAGTGTTGCAGGTGCCTCTTTCAAAGCGGCGCTCGTGCCTGCGAGCCACTCCACATCACGAGCTGCCCACAAGACCCGCGTTCGCCATGGGCGCGGGTCTCTCCTGCCTGGCCTCAAGTTTCGTCAGTGGACATGCGGCGGCTGCGGTGAAGGAGGGAATTGCGCCAGTCCGCTCAAACGCACAGGGTGCGGCAACGGGGCGCCTGCAAGGATTGTTCAGACCGCGCGTGCCGCAGCTCAGGCTCGTGGCAAGCAACGACAAGGTGACAAGGTAGTGTTGGCGGTTCATGGGCATACGGGCCTCCAGGTGGCAGCAATCGCACCAGGGAGGTCCAGGCGCTCACGTCGCAACTCGCGGCGTTGCAGGGAGGAGGAGGCGGAATTGGATGCACGACTTCGGTCAAGTCCCCGCCCACAGGTGGGCAGGACACCTGGGACTTGTCGTTCGCGCAGGTGCTCGCCTTACACAGAGACCATCGACTGGAGCTGTCCGCCACCTCCACCGTCGGGCGGGCGAAGGTTCAGGGGCACGGGTCGCGGGCTTGGGCCATCGCGGCTTTGTACCCGTTGGAATTTGCCAATCGCAAAGTGCATCGGCTTGTCAGCCGCGTCCGCGAAAACGGGAAACAGCAGGAGTTCATCAAGACCGCTCAGGGATTGTCATAGAGGCTTTTCGACGACGGCCGCGCTGAGCTTCAGCAGCATACGAAGATGCTTCACAGGGTCAACCTCATGGTGGTCGAGGACCCTGTCGCGATCTGTCTGGCGGGCATGGGCGAGCCCGTGCCCATGTCGCAGGAAGTCGCGCAGCCCTCGAGGCGCTGCAGGCGCCTGCTGACAACGGTCCGCGAGGCCATCCACGCAGCCGCTGCGGCCAAAGCTGCGCCCGCTGGCGCGGCTGCTCGAGCTGCTGCTTCGGGTCGGGCCAGTGGAGGCGCCCAGCAGCAGCAGCAGCCTGAAGTGACCATGGAGCATCCAGCCCAGCCTGAGGACTAGGACGCAACGTTCCAGCTGATGCGCATGCGCGCCATGGAAGGATCTAATGTTGAGCAGGCCATCGGCAAGTATTTCGCCGGGTTCGAGAAAGCGCCAGCGCTGTTCCTGGTGACTCCTACTTTGCGGCTGGACTCCCAGCGCGCTCGTGGCCGCCGCTCGCCGCGCGTCAAAGCTCGTCGGCGCCGGCCCCATGGAGGCGCCACCCCCTCGGGCCAGAAGGGCCAACGAAGAGGGCGAAGGCGCGAGAAAGAGGTTCGCACCGCCGAGAAGTCCAGCATATTTCTCGAGAGGCGCGCCCGCTGTCCTTGAGATAGACGTCACCCCCCAGCGGGCGGAGCCCGCGCTGGGCGCTGGGCCCAGCCTCTCGAGGCGGAGGGCGGCGCGGGGGCAGCAATGGCGCCGCCGCGTGCGCGCCGGCCGCAGCGCGAGGACCGATTGCCGCGGGATGGTAGTCTTCGCGCGGCGCCGGCTCGGTCATCTGGCAGTGCATCGCAGACGCCAGTGACTCCTCGGGTTGGATCGGCGACTGCGGTTGGGACGATTTCGCAGATGGAGACGACGTTGTTTTCCGCGTGAGGGCCGGCAGCTCCGAGCCGAGCGACTTCGTTTTTTTTTCTTTTCACGCGCGCACGCGCACGCGCAAAACAAATCATGTCCTCAGTGAAGGCGCAATGCCGCCGCGTCGGGCACAGCGGCACCTCGTCCAAACGTTTTGCCCCACTCCGCCTCGGGATCATCGCGGCCTTCGGCTTCGGGGGGTCTGGCCGCCAGCGCGCGCTCGGCCCCGACTGCTCCGCCGTGGGGGCCCATGAATGGGCGGGGCCAGTCGCGGCCAGCAACTTGATTGCGCTAGGGATTTACATTTGCCCGCTTTGCACGCGCGCGAGACGGTCTCGGAGTGGATGGGGGGGTGCTGTCAGAGACGGTGGACCCCGGGAGCTTCCACGCGCGCGCTGCATCGCGGCGGTAGACAAGCAGGCCCCCCTCTCCAGGCTGGGGGCGCAGGCGCGGCAAGAGGCCCCCTTTTGGCACGGCGCGCAGCGCAGGGCCGTCAGCTCGGCAGAGTAGCGCAGGAGTTGCCGTCAGAGTCCACGCGCGCGCGACCGCTGGCTGCCAGGGCCGTGCCAGTCGCGTCGTTGCTCGCATTGCGAGCGCGGACCCCCCGGGGGGCGCCGTCGCCTCCGCCGCCTTCGCCGCGGGGGCCGAGGGGTCAGGGCCCGCTGCCGCGCTGCCCCAGACTGCGGCGGGATCTCCCGTGGCCCGCGCGAGGCCCCCGGCATTGCGGGGCGACTTCGCCCTTCGAGCAGCGCGCGCGCCCCCTGGCCGGAACACGCGTCGCGCTTCGCCGGCCGCGCAAGCAAAGTGGGACCCCTAGGCCCCGATGGGGCCTTTGGTGCGCTGGATAGCTGGGGAGTTCAGCATGAGGGCGTGTCGCGTCGCGACCGGGCGGCAGATGTTGCGAGGGCCGTGGGCATTTTGCCGCTGCGGAGCTGCCGACCACGCGCGTCGCCTCGATCTTTGTCATGGAAGAGGCGCGCCAGTCTCGCTCGAGTTTGCAGTGTTTGTTTTGTGTACTAGCGCCAAGTGGCCGCGACCCCACAGCAGGTGCGTCCGCGGCTTTTCGCGCCAGGTGCAATGGGGCCCAATCAGGCACCCGAGGAATATCAGCGGCGTTGGGGCGCGGACAACCGAGGCGGCATGAATGCGATGATCCAGCAGCGGTGAGATTTCCCCGAGAAGCGGCCCCTCCAGCTCCGCGGGATCAGCGACGGCGAATCTCGGCCCTGCACGGGCAGGTCTCGACTGCGGAGGTCCTGTGGGGTCCGTTTTGGAGGAAGATCGCAGGAGGGGATTCCGCTCGGATGTCCGATTTGGTTTTTCTGTAGGCGCGCTTCTCAGACGGGTCGGGGACGCCAGCCGTCGGGGCCGCCGCGCGCTAGATTATCGGGGCCTTGAGCTCAGGGCCGCGATAAAGGGAGCGGCGCCGTTGTTTTTCTCTGCTCGGGACTTGTTCCTGAACGGCGCCGCCCTGCCCCAGTTCGCTGGCGCGGCCGCGAAGGATGGCCAGCCCGTCCGCGATTTCCTCTCCCAGCCGTGGGAGAAGGTGGACAATCGGAGGCGAGGGCGCCAAGCAGTCGTTGCAGAAATGGAGGAGTTGGGCGGTGGGTAGCGTCAAGGGCGGAGGGAAGGCGGCTCGCAATTCGGCGGAAAAGAAGGCCACCGATGGGAGCTCGTTATTGCGACGTTTTCTCGGCGGGAACTCAGGTTTCGGCTGCGCCATTGGCCGAGTGAGCCCCGTTCTGGTAAGTCGAAGGCCAAGCCGACGCCCCCCCCCCCCCCCCGGTCGGAAAGTGTCCTTGCCGGACCCCCCGTTGGAACCCATTTTTCTGGAGGCCCTGATGAAGGTCTGACGTGCGTTTGCTCCTGGGGCTGGTCTTGGCCGGAGCGGCCTTCACCATCGATAGATCTTGGGGATCGCAATATGCGTTGCTTTGACATCTTGCATGACCAGGCCGCAGGCGCTGCATCTGTGCTCAAGCAGAATGATCTTCCTCGGCAAGCCCGATGGCAGAAGCTTTCGACCCGCGCGCCTCCTCGGCCTGCTGATGAAGGTGCGGGGCAAGCTGCGTCGGGCCCGCTGTCAACGCTGGGAGCGGTCCAACGTCAACGCGGTCTCCGGGGGCACGGGGCGCAGCGACGCTTCTGAAAGGGCCGGCTGGGCATGCGAACGTCCTGGAGATTTCAGCAAGGGCGCGGGGTTCGAATCGGGGGCGGCCCTCGTGGACTTCGGCCCGCTTACGAGCACGTCCGGCACTCGGACCATCGGGCTGCCAGGGCCCAGCATGGTTTTCCGAGCAGCGTCGGTCGCTGACATGGCGCCAGCCATGCGGTTGTCAGGGCTGTGATCTATTTGGGCTCGACCGCGCGCAGCTTCGAGGCGCACGCAGCTGTGGTGACAGGTTGCTCGGGGGCGAGCGCGCTGGCTAAATGACCCCCCCGCTCGCTTTCGCTGGCGCAGACGGCAAGGCCCAATCTTTCCACCCGCAGCGTCGCGGGCGAGGTTGCCCCCCAGGCGCCCGGGCGGCTCGCGCCCTCGCCCTGGGTGGACCGCTCGCGGGACCTGGGCGCGGGCGCTACAGGAGGCACTGTGCGTCGCATTCGCATAAGTCGCGCTCGTTTCATCGATGCGAAGTCTCGGTCGCGTCGGCCATGTCTCTTGAACGGGGACGGCGGCGGATGCAGCGCTGGCGCGCAGGAAATGCGCCGGCGTAGCAGGAAATGCGCCGACGGCAGTGCGCGGGTTCAGGCTTTCAGTTGCGCGCGCCATACGTAGGGCACCCCAGAAAGGGGCCCCCCAAGGCGTGAGACTGCACAGCTTCAAGTTCGGTGACTTGGCATCGCTCGGACGTGTGCATTTTTCCTTCGGTGCGGACCATCGAGGAGCATCCCTGATCATTGGCGAAAAAGCCACGCACACCACCGAAGAAAACACAGGGAATGGACGTCCGAGCTATGGCCAAAGAAGGGGCCTCCCAAGGCGTGAGACTGCACAGCTTCAAGTTCGGTGAACTCGCTTACCCCTGCGTGGTGTGCGCGGGCCGTGCTGGATCCCAGTGGGCCTCCGCGGCCTGGGACGGCCACCCCGAGCTCTCGGTTCCCAGCACCGCCGTGGATAGTCACCACCCACCAAACCACCCCAACCCAACCCGAAGGTTCAGACTTACCTTCGATTTTTAGTAGGGGGGGTCAGGAAACATAGAGAAAACACGCGTGGAACCCGTACCCCCGCCACCCGAAATTCGGGTGTTCGGGTTGGGTTGGGGTGGTCTGGCAGGTAGTCAGATAGGGCGATGAGCAGGATTGTCAGCAAGACTCGTCCGCGGCAAGGGGCGCCCACCCTGCGGATGCTGCGTTTCCTTCTCAGGCTCGGCTGACGGCCCTTGGATTCTGGACGTGTGCAGACCGACCTCGAAGAGGTCTGGCAGCTGCCACAGATATGCGCCGCTCGAACCTCGCCGGCAGGTCAGAGCTGCTGCCGCGCGAGCCCCAGACACTTGGCATCGCTCGGACGTATGCAGTTTCCTTTCGGCGAGGACCATCGAGGAGCATCCTTTATCATTTGGCGAAAAAACCACGCACGAAACCGAAAAAAACACAGGGCATGGACGTCCGAGCGATGGCCAGGACACGCTGGATCGAGGTTCCTCGGGAGGCTCTTGCAAGGCCCCAGTGGGCCTCCCTGTGCGCCCGCTGTTTTGGGATGCTCTTTTCCCTCTTTCCGAGTCTGCTGATCCTTGTCCTCTTCCTCCTCCTCCCCCTCCCCCCCCCCCTCCTCTTCCTCCTCCTCCTCCTCCTCCTCCTCCTCCTCCTCCTCATCCTCGTCCTCGTCCTCATCCTCATCCTCATCCTCATCCTCCTCATCCTCTTCCTCCTCATCCTCCTCATCATCATCATCCTCCTCATCATCATTATCATCATCATCATCATCATCATCATCATCATCATCATCAGTATAATCATCACCATCATCATCAATCATCATCATCATCATCATCATCATCTCATCTCCTCCTCCTCCTCCTCTCCTCCAACTCCAACTCCTCCTCCTCCTCCTCCTCCTCCTCCTCCTCCTCCTCATCATCATCATCATCATCATCATCATCATCATCATCATCATCATTGTAGCCTCCTCGGCCCGAACCAGAAATGTTCAGGAGGGGGGGGATTCAATCTAACACGTGGAGTGCGAGGCGGCATGCAGTAGAGAGCCCCAGCGCAGGCTGGGGGCCCTGCTGGCACTCAGATCGAACATGGCCGCTGCTGCACCTCAGCACCGATTGAGATTGGCACAGTATAACCCGCAGGCACTCCCGCACAAGAGAGGATTGAAGGAGATCCTGGAGGCCATGTCGAGCGCGCACGTCATCAGTTTGACGGGCACAGGACAGACTCAGGAGAAGGCGTCCTACGACGGCTCGTTGAAGGAGCTGCGGATCTCGATGCAGGGTTACGACGTGTACCAGTGGCCGACATCGGCCAGCAAGCGCACGGCGAGGCGCCGTAGGCGCCAGGACCCTGCGCAGGGCACGAACATCAGCACAGGATGTATGATAGCGGTTCGTCAAAAAATTCTCGGGCGTACTCACTTCGTGCAGTCGTGGCGCCCACCAGAGGCGCTACAAGGGCGAGGAGGGGCACTCAGATTTAGATGGCGCGGACACTTCGACTTATGCTTCATATCAGTGTATTCGTTTCTTCTGCCAAAGGATGAGAGCGAGCGTAAGATGTTACTCAAGTTGATTTCTTGGATCGATACCGTGATCGGGGAACTGCCCACCCGATGCACACCCATTGTCTTGATGGATGGCAACTTCCACGTCGGAAGGGAAAAATTCAATACGGAGTGGCACTATTATTCAGATCGGGACGCTGCAGGACCATACGGGGCCGAGCAGGAAGACTTCAATGGTATTCAGTATAGACAGTTCTTGAATAGACATAGCCTTGCGCTGGTGAACACAAAGTTCGAGGACGGTAGTGGGCCCACCTTCTTTAAAGGACATAGTCGCACACGCATCGACTATATTGCCATTCCACAGGGGGCTCTGGACTTGGTTGATAGGTGTCAGGTATGGCGGCGCACAGGCTACAAGCTGCAGCTCGCAGACGACTCGCCGACGAATGTAGACCACGCCCCCCTGATCGTGGATCTCAAACTGCAGAGCTGGCACAGCGACGAGCCTTCCCGCATGCGCTGGGACTTCGAGAAGATGTTGCGAGCACGGCGCTCAGAGGATGAGATGTACCACAGATTCACCCAGTACCTGGACGACTGGGCGGCCGATGAGCAGAATTCGAGCAGGATGCAGAGGGCCTTCGAGCAGAAGGATGTGGACGGAAACTGGCACCTCATCAATGGCACCCTGCAGACCGCTGGAGCGGAGATGTTCCGAGCACCCCCTGCGAAGACGATGGCGGCGGATCCTGAGGACACTGGCAAGGCACGCTCAGAGTATCGTAAGCTTCGCACTCTGTTGTCGGAGACCCCAGCAGGCGACGCCAGAGTGGCTTTAGGAGAGGTTTGTAAGAAACTAGGTTTGCGCATTAGGAAGCTAAAACGTAGGGACTTGAGGCGGCGGCGGGAGGGGTGGGTTCGGGAACTCGTCCAGGCCATGGAGGCCCGCGACGGCCGACTTGTCTGGCAGCTTAGTAGGTTGATTGCTGGCACCCGTTTAGGACCGAAGCGGCGTCAATATAATGCTTTCACCGCCGCCCCCCCGAATATTCGTGATTGGGATCGGCATATGAGTCTGCCAGGCCCAGATGGAGGCATGGAAGCTGTCGTGCTGAGTAAGGGTACGGCCGCGGACAGTCATCCCGTCGTGGAATGGGCCCGCATGTTCTCCCACGATCTTGTGCAGAGATACCGTCAATATGCTGATTTATGTAGTGGCCGCACTGACAAGCCTGAAAAGCAGTTCCCGTCGGCTCCCTCTTCCTCTCGTGTGGTGGCCCCCCTCCCTCAGGTCACTTTTCAGGCTCGTCAAGCGTGCGACGAAGACTTTAGAGGCCTTGTCCGACGACTTTTGAACAGTAAAGCCCGCCGTGCGGTACCGGAGTGGTCGGCCCCTCGGGAGCTTTGGATCTTGGCGCTTGCGGCGCCCCTGTCTCTGGTCGACGGCCCAAACGAGCGTCTCGGAGCTTTCGTTTCCCTGTTCAGGTTGTTTTTGATGACGGTCCGAGACGCGGGCTCGATCCCCAACCTCTGGAATGTCAGCCAGGGCTGTCGCATTGGCAAGCACAACGGTAAGATTAAGTGTAAAGGTGAGCGTCTCATTCACCTGCTCGATCCCGTAGGGAAATCGTTTATAGGTTCAGTCTGGCGGCGCCGAGTAGGATACTCGACTCACCATAGTGTCGGCTTTCGAGAGGGCCGAAGGCGAGAGCAGCTGATCTTGCAACACAAACTTGTGCGCTGGCAGTTGTCTGAACAATGTTTAGGATGGTTCACAGCTTTTTATGATCAGGCGAATGCGTTTGCCTCTGTGTCGCGTGCTGCGCTCGACTCCACCATTTATCGCATGTTGACGGCCGCTGATGCGGCGCTCGTGGTGGGACGACACAGGCATGCTATGACATTGGTGCAGACTGACTCGGGGGAGTGGAGTTTGTACGCGTTGGGGTGTGGGGACTTGCAGGGAGATCAGTCTGCACCCGATCGTTTCCTGCAGGTTTTCGATCCTGCAGTGGACGAGTGGGTCGATCAGACCCGAACGGCTAGCGAACGGGATTTTTTCACGGTCACGGACCCTGTTTCCCGAATTGCTGTGGATGTTTCCTACGGCGCTTATGCCGACGATTTAGAGCGTTCAGGTTTAGCCAACGGGGCTCTTGAGGCCGTGCGGAAAATCGAGTCCTGGGACGAGGCACTGGAGAAATTTGTGGCAGACCCGATCAACCTTCGTCAGAATTCCGACAAAAAGGAGTTGATGTTCAGGCAGTACGGGAAGGGGGCTCCGACCGAGATGAAGGCCTTCTATCAGCAGCTAAAAGTCCCAGGGGAAGCAAAACTTGTCGTACGGCACCTGGGGGCATATCATCAGACGGACGGGTGGGAGTATCATGAGTACGGACAGAGGCAGCAGGTGGCGAGGAGCGGGTGGGCTGCCATGGGACACCTCTGGGGACAACGTGGTATACCTATGAAAATCAAACGACCTGTATTCCTGGGCCTGGTATATAATTCATATCTTTCAGGAGGGGAAGCGTGGCTTCCCACGCAGCAGCTCCACGATCAGATTGACAGATTTGTGCAGACTCACGGTCGGGTGCTGCTGTTGGGCGGTGCCAGTACCAAGGAGTACGACGACCAGAGGACTCTCACACGTTGCCGCACTTTGTCAAACGAGCAGGTGCGCACCATCCTTGCGATCCCTTCAGCCGAGAATGCGCTGTGCTACAGGAGGTTGGCTTGGATACAAAAGATTGCACAACGTCCTCAGGATAATATAGCTCTGTTGGCGGCCCTTACTGGTCGGTTCGGGGAGGGGCCTAAACAGATCAACTCCAGGGGCAAACCTACTCATCATGCGAACCCGTGGTTCAAGCTTTGGGGTAAAGACCTCTCGGAGCTGAGTCGGATGAAACCTCGTGTTCGGGAAGCTCTTGCTGCTCGGGGGTGGTTCAGCCTGTTCGAGAACGACAATCGTATGTTTATTCCTCCACGGGATCTTCTTTGGCGTCGAGGTTCGGTTCCAGATCCACAGCTTAGTATCGTAAACGGTCCCGGGACATATGTATGCGACCTCATGGAAGAAAATGGCAGTAGGTGTACGTACACATGTCACACGTTGAGGCAGCTCAAGGCTCATCAGACCCATCATCATAACCTTCGTGTTCGGTGGCGGCAAGCAGCTGTCTGCAATCAATGTTCGTGGTGCGAGAGGTGTTTCTCTAGCATGGATACGGTCCGTCGGCATTTAGAGGCTCGAGGTCGAAAGGATCCTCCGAGCTGTCCTGAGAGAGGCGGCTCGGCAATCTCGGGCTTGGCAGTCCTTCAGGCCCCGTCTTCATTGCTGTGCCCGTTCTCGTGTACATCATCGGCTTTTTCGAGTCTCCCTGCACTCCACGAGCATATTCGGGAACACTTTCCTGACGGTGCGTTTGTGAGCCTTCAGAATCTTCTTGAAGATGGATCAGCTGATCTCGAGGGGATCGACAGGACCGGAAGGGAGGTCAGTTCGACGGGCGGTCGGCTCGGCGGGCATGGATCAGGACCTGAAGGAGCTGGCAGTCAACACGGCCAAGTGCGTGGTGGGCCTGGACGGGTCCAACAGGCGCATGATGGGCGTCCTCACACAGGTGGCGATCGTGCAGGAGGCCCACCCGTACTTGGAGCCGATCAAGGTCGGGACGAAGCAGTACGACGACGAGAGGAAGCGGATGGCGAGCACCGAGGAGATCGCGGGCCTGGTCCCAGCTCACGTTCGCGCGTGGGTGCAGCTCGTGACGGCCGTGAAGAACGACGCGTCGGTGCCGACCGAGAAGAAGACCGAGCTGACCAAGTACCACAACAGTGCGAGAGACCTCGATGCCATCCGAGGCCATGTGCTGACGTGCTTCCAGAAGAAGGCGTATCGGCAGAAGGCGTGGGGCGACAACGACCGTTTCAAGATCGAGCTCATGGTCATCCCAGAGTTGCGAGCGGTCTCGAACGAGATCATGGCCGCGATCGCGCTCAAGCCAGGGGTCGAGGTCAAACGTGGGGCCCCGCCGCGCAATCCCAACGTTCGCAAGGTCGTGGCGGGCCTCGTCAAGTTAGGAGAGTTTCAGGAAATGCAGCAGTAGCAGCGTCGCCAGGGCGCGGCTCTCCTGGCGGCACGCACCGCTCACCCCAGGGTTGGGGCAGAGAGTACCGACCGTCAGGCATCTCTGGGGGCACGCACCGCTCACCTCAGCCTTCGGGTGGAGGCAGAGAGTACCGACCCTCGGGAGGTGGAAAAACTGGCAGAGCATCGACTGGTGGGACTTCTTCGGAGGGACCTGCCGAGCATCCACGTGCTGAGGTACAGAGTCGATTTCGTGGCGGTACCTCCGTGTCAGCATTGAGTGGTGGGACTTCTAATCCTGAGGGACCTGCTGCTCAGCCAGTTCGCCTTTCGGCAGTTCCGCCAGACTCAGCGTCAGCGTCTGTGTCGAATTCGATTGGGAGCAATGCGAGAGGGCTCCGAGGAATCTAATCACGATTTTACTGGAGTTTTGCAGCAGCGGGCGACACTTAGGAGTCTGGGTGTGCCCTGCTGGACTGTGGGCGGCGGGGGCTGTCTTGCCTCTATTGCCGCTCCCGCGCCAGTTTGGGGGCCAGTGCTTCGTGACCAGAGGTCCCTCTTCTCACATTGTCACTTAGGAGTGCGCGGAGGGCCCCCCCGCTGAAAAACGGGGGGCCTTTGCATTTCCAGGCCTCGCGACCGTGACTCCAGTTGGCCTGGCAGTGCTGCTTGTTGTCAGATGTGGCTAACGGGGAGTCTCATCGGGTTGAGAAGAAGAAGATCATCATCATTGTCCTCCTCCTCCTTCTCCTGCTTCTCCTGGGGCCCCAAACATCAGGGGTCACTCAGGAGCCTGCTCTGCGATATTCATTGGCCACGGGCGAGAGTGCACGGGCACGGTCTGCATCCCCCCGTGGGATTCGAAGGCCTAGCAGGGAGGGGGAGGGCACGCCTTGGCACGGGCACTTCGGCTGCGCCTTTTGCGCTAGCCCTTCGGACGTTCCCGTTTTGCCCGCGTCTGGTGGAATCCAGGTTTTTGCTGTGCACGAGGCCAAGCGATATTGGGGTCCAGGGTGAGAGCCTAGTCTGGCTGAGAGGTTTGCTCGCCGAATTGCCCCCCCCCCCCCCCCCCCCCCCCCCCCCCCCCCCCCCCCCCCCCCCCCCCCCCCCCCCCCCCCCCCCCCCCCCCCCCCCCCCCCCCCCCCCCCCCTTGCTGGTCTTTATTCCATCGGGCGATCCCGAGCAGAAGGTGGCTTGGATCAGTTGGCGCTGGCCCAGGTCGATAATTCGGCAACTTTGTGGCGGCAGCCCACTGTCCAGTGCCGTTTCGACATGGGCCGCGCTGGGCGGCCAAAGGCGGTGAAGACCGTGCTGTTGTCATGCTCGCGCAGTATGCGACGGTCCCGATCGGGTTATACCCGGACTGTCTCGGCGCGCTCAATTGTCTGACGCGAGTACCGCGCGGGAGACGGGAAGAGCTGGCCACCGTCCGGACCGACCAAACAGTCTGTCCGGGAGTCGCGTGTTGATTTGTGCAGAGGCTTCTGGTGGCTTGCGAGAGAACGCCATTTCGGCGGCGCGTCTCGAGGTTCGGGGGTGGACAGAACCCCCAACAACGACACGTCGATTAGTGAATTGTCCGTTTTCGATTCTCGAGATGGCGCCGTGGCCGTTATTTTCCAGGCTTGCGCCCGCCAGGTTTGGGCCTCCTGTCGTTTTCACTACACCACGTTTTGCTAAAGGGAGGTCTGTCCATCCCCGAGAGGTGCACTTGCAGAGTGTGGACGAGAGTCTGCAGGGCACTGCAGGTCTGAACCCTCGAGTTGGCCCTCGAGCTCCTCGAGAGGCCGCATGTGCCCAAGCCGGATCTCGAAAGGCCCCGGGGGACGCGAGGCGGCTGCCGAGGATGCGGAGGATGAGGATCTTTCCGACTCCGACGGGGGCATCACTCAGGCTAGCCAAACTCAGACCAGGCGATGCAGCATGCGTCCCCCGTGTGTGGTGCGTCTCGCCCTGACCTCATTCTTCTCTGGTCGCGGGCCCAGGGGGGCGGGCGGCGAGCCACAGGGGATCCTCCCTTCCTGCGGGAAATCGCCCCGTGGCTTTCGCGCCTGCCCTCCTTATTTCGTTTCACTGCTCGCTAGCCTGCTTCAGGCCAGATAGCAGGAGGCGACGCCCTCAGGTCGTCGCCTTGTTTGCCACGGTTGATGTCAAAAATCCTCCTCCTCCTGCTCCTGTGCCGTCTTGGGCAGTCTCTGGGCTCGTCCCTTCTGGATTGGCTCGGGCTCGATGATAACTGCTGTAAGGGGGACCCCACCCAGCGGCACTTGAGCGATAATGATAATGTAGTGCTCGTCCCCCGTCCTGTCACCGAGGAGTTGAGAACTGCGAAAAGGCAGGTTCACCCCTCCCATTGCGTGGCCATGCGCAATGGCCAGGTTTGGTGTTGGAAATGTGCCAGCCTTGGAACTGTGGTGAACGGGGGGGACGTCTTTTGCTCTTGGCGGAGCCGTGCCGTGGTTGGACCACCCCCTCGGGAGATAATTATGTGAGTCGATTGCGCAAGGGGCTCCCCCCAAAGGGCAGCAAATGGCCCAACGAGAAGGGAGCGGGACGCCTCCAAGTCGAGGCAGGCTCCAGCGTGATCAAGTCGTTTTTGAAGCACAAGTCTCGGAGATAGGTTGCTATCGAGAGCCGCCCCCCGAGGGGGGGGTGTAATTGTCCAGCTGTGGCCTCGCTGCTGACTGGCACCCTTCAGCATT
>CAUYUJ010017902.1:0-65000 GCA_963575745.1 Prorocentrum cordatum
TCCTCCTCCTCCTCCTCCTCCTCCTCCTTCTCCTCCTCCTTCTCCTCCTCCTCCACAATCACAGAGTATGAATCATGTGTTCTTCTCTCCCCTGTTGGAGTCCGAGAAATGTCTGCCCCCCCCCTTCCGCGCACTGGTTTGTTACGCAGGATTCCTGGGAGTTGGGTTTTCGTTTGGGTTGTTCCCTACCTAGGCTCTGCCTAGAAGGGTTATTACTCTCTGGGCTTAAAGGGGCAGGGCAGTGGAAAGCACCCCGGGCGGTTACCCCAGTATCCGCCCCGCGGTTCCACCAGTTACGTCCCCCTTAGCTTAGCGTTGTTTATCTCATCTTAGCTTAGCGTCTTTCATCTTAGCTTAGCTGACCTTCTCCTTAGCTCAGGTTTGTCTTAGCTTGGTTTACCTTCATCTTAGCTTCGCTGAGCTTTAGCATAGCAGAGCACAGCATAACATAGCATAGCGTAGCATACCATAGCGCAGCACAGCATATCATAGCATAGCCCAGCATAGGATAGCATAGCGCAGTATAAAATAGCCTAGCATATCATAGCGCAGCACAGCACAGCACAGCATAGCACAGCGCGGCATAGCATAGCATTGCATAGCAGAGCAGAGCATAGCATAGCAGCACAGCAAAGGCAACGCAACAGCGGCGGCAGCTTAGCTTAGCTGAGCTCAGTTTAGCTTAGCATAGCGCAGCGCTGCATTAGCATAGCATAGCATAGCATAGCATGGCATAGCCAAGCATAGCATAGCATAGCGCAGCATAGCATAGCATAGCATACCATGGCATCGCGTAGCATATCATAGCATAGCATAGCGCAGCTTAGCATAGCATAGCATAGCATAACATAGCACAGCGCAGCATGAGATAGCATAGCTTAGCTTAGCATCGCATAGCATAGCGCAGCATAGCATAGCATAGCATAGCGGAGCATAGTATGGCATAGCATAGCATAGCATAGCATAGCATAGCATAGCATAGCATAGCATAGCAACTAATGCTGCTTTCTTAGGGGCTCCAACTTCTAGGTAGGGTCGCACTGGGGTAATTTCGAAATGCTGTTCTCGCTGAAGCGCTGGACCCATTTTCGGGCGACCGCTCGTTCCGAACCGTGCTCCCACTGCAGCGCTAGAATCATTTCCGCGCTTCCGCTCGTTTCGAATCGTGCTCCCGCTGCAGCGCTGGCGTCATTATTCCCAGCGCCATCCCCCAGCACGGTTGCCGGTCCTTCCTAATGCGCCCCAAAATCTAAAAAAGCCCCCCCCCGGAGAAACAATCGGAAGCGATTACACATTCGGTGTCGATTCGTTGATTTGGGGGCCGCGGACGGGCGTCGCCACGCCATGCTATGTCAGGCTACGCGTCTTCAGTTCCGCGCTTCCGCGCTGAGTTGTTTCTCAAAGTGCTGCTCCCACTGCAGCGCTGGCCTCATGTTCGCGCTTCCGCTCGTTCCGAATCGTGCTCCCGCTGTAGCGCTGGCCTCATTTCGGCGCTTCCGCTCGTTCCGAATCGTGCTCCCACTGCAGCGCTGGCGTCGTTATTCCAGCGCCATGCCCCAGCATGGTTTTCGGTCCTTCCAAATAGGCCCCAAAATCCAAAAAAGTAAAACCCGACAAAAACATCGGAAGTTGTTACGCATTCGTTGTCGATTCGTTGATATTTGGGGGCCGCGGAAGGGCGTCGCCACGCCATGTTATGTCAGGCTGCGCGTACTCATTTCCGCGCTTCGGCGCTGAATTTTGTTCGAAATGCTGCTCCCACTGCAGCGCTGGCCTCATTTTCGCGCTTCCGTTCGTTCCGAATCGTGCTCCCGCTGCAGCGCTGGCGTCATTATTTCCAGCGCCATGCCCCAGCCTTGTTGTCGGTCCTTCCAAATACGCCCCAAAATCTAGAATGGACCCCCGGAGAAGCCATCGGAAGTGATTATACATTCGGTGTCGATTCGTTGATTGTTCAGGCCGCATAAGCCCCCGCCGCCCCACCTTGGGGCGTCGCCACGCCATGCTATGTCATGCGCTTATATTCGACACCATGCTATGCCATGTAATGCTACGCCATGCTACGACATCCAGTTGTGCGAATAGAGTGGAGATCTGCGCCATGGTAAGGGATGGGAGGGAGGGGTATGACCTCAGATATGACGCGAGAGCGCCCCGCTTGTCCTCCTCCTCCTCCTCCTCCTCCTCCTCCTCCTCCTCCTCCACCTCCACCTCCACATCTACCTCCTCCTCCTCCTTCTCCTCCTCCATTTCTTTTCCTTATAAATAACCTTTGCCTGTCGCACCCTGAGGCCAGTTCTTAAGGCGGTCCAGCCGTTTCGCCTGAGACCGCCTCACCATTTATGACTCTGAAGCTTAAACATTGGCAACAGTTTCACAGATAGAGGGCGGGTCGTTTTCAAAATGCTCTCGCATCAGCGCCCCGAACAATCGCTGTAAAAACTGCAAGAGTTTCACGGAGATTGGTTTTCAAAATGTGGCTCTCGCCTTAGCGCCGCGCAAATTCACTTCAACCATTTGCAGAAGTTCCACGGATTGAGGGCGAGTCGTTCTCACAATGTGGCTCTCGCCTGAGCGCCGCGCACATTCGTTTTTTAAAAATTGCAACAAGAGCTTCACGGATCGAGGGCGGCTCCTTTTCAAAATGTGGCTCTCGCCTTAGCGCCGCGCACATTCGCTTTTAAACTTTGCAGAAATCTCACCAGATTCTCATGATCAACGTACCAGAAATATTCTGGAAGGGTTCCGGATTATGCGGGCGCAATAATTACTTTGATTCGCGGTGTTGAGGTCCCAGGAATGGCGTTCTGGGACGATTCGGGAGCGTCAAGGCGCAGCAGTCAGGTTGATCCGTGGCGTTGGAATCCCGAGAACGATGTTTATGCATGCTTCAGGGTTGGCTTCCAACGAGGTAGTTCCCCTCAATGGAAATGAACCGTCAGAAGTGGCCTATGAAGAGGAAGCTTGGAGGGTTTATTCCAACATCGTTGATGATTCTTGGGTTTACACTGGTCCTCCTCCTCCTCCTCCTCCTCCTCCTCTTCCTCCTCCTCCTCCTCCTCCTCCTCCTCCTCCTCCTCCTCCTCCTCCCCCGGCGGCCTGGCGGTTGCGAGCGTTGCAGCACTGGTCGGACAAGCCGCGCAGCAGCGACCCCGAGGCGCCCAGGCGCACCGAAGCGGCCCCCATCCTCCTCTTCCTCCTCCCCGTCCTCCCTCCTCCTCGGGACCTGCCCTCTGAGAGTTGTGGTTTGTTTCTCTTTTGGTGGTGCGGTGCCGTTTCCGAGGTGCCCTGGCGGGACGTCGCCCCCCTTCAGGGACCTGCAAAAAGAGCGTCCTCATCAGCACAGCACCCCGCCACTTTTTCGCCCCTGGCGCGGCCAATTCGAGGCAACGAGGCTCTGTGTGAGGTCATGCGGGAGCATGGCATGGAGCCGTCCGCTGTGATTTTTCGATGACTCGAGGGGGCCTGGGATCGTTGCCCCTCGGGACCAGACAAAGCAGATGGAAGTGTTGCAGACCTTGCGGATCGAACACTTCACGAGGCTCAGACAGATTCGGTCCAGCGGTGGCACAAAGCAGTCCCCGAGGGCGCCGTCCCCGAAGCCTGGCCGCGGCGTCTCGGGTCTGGCCGGGAGGCGCCAAAAAAGCGCGGAGGCCCAAGGCCGTCCCGCCGCGAAGCCCAGCGGCCTGGAATTTCCCATGCTGGCATTGGCCAGTACTCGTTTCCGGCATTATACTGCCCAAGCCATCTGGCCAGTTTGCCTGGGATCCCGAACTGAAGAGCATGGTACACAACAGTTCGTGGCCAAAGCCAGGAACTGAACATCACCAATCAACCCTCTGGAGGGAAGATGTTGCCACCGTGGCTGCATCAGGGAGCCACACCGCACGGCAGGGCACAACACCACCACACGGTACAGAACCGCACATGACACCTCACGACAGAATTCAAGACATACCATATCTTGGACACCTACGTCCGAATGCCACGGCAATACTGCACGACACAGCGCGACACCACGTCAAAGCCATGCTGCTAGCGCAGGGCACGAGATACCAACACCGCGGGCACAGCATCACACGGCACAACTCCAGCGTCACCGCTTCTTGCCGCAGGGCGCCTGGCACAGGGCAACACAGAACGCGGCGCCACAACAGTGCAAGATTGTCGGCATAAACGGTGCAGCACCGCACCTCGTGGCACCGGTCCAGGCTTCGAGCAACGGGCACCTTCGGCAACGCGGGGTGCCAACAGGGAAGGCACACGGCCAACTCCTGCATTACTTGGCCATGTATTGGGCCGCAGTCGACACAGGCAAAGGAGCCCTTCGAGCCACTTGCCACAACCACAAGCAAGGAAATCACTATCAGATCCTGCCAACCACATTCCGCATGCTACCGCACAGTTTCGCCCGGCAAGCCCGCTGAGTTGCGATGCGAAGCCACTGGCAGCGGCAAAATCCAGAGCGCTGCACCCGCTGCACGACCGCTCCGCCTCGCTGCCGCCACGACCCGGTCAGTGTGATACTCCTCACCCGAGACGCCCAAAAAAACGCTCTCAGGAACGACCGCGGCTTCGAATCCACACGCATACACACAAACACACACACACACACAGACACACACACACACACACACACACACACACACACACACGTTGCGTCGGCGGCTAGGCAGAGTCACTGCGCTAGCGACAGCGACGTCGGTGAGATGCACGGAACGCGAATCGGGCCACCATGAAGGAGGGGAGGGAGGAAGCGCCTGACGGCGGCGGGGTGGAGGGAGAAGCCGGGCCCGCTACACACACACACACACACACACACACAAACACACTCAAAGAGGGAGTCCCTCGACTTCTTGCCGCGAAGCCGCGAAGCACGCTCCACGCCAGACCCCAGACCTCATGCAAGCGAGCTCGGGGCGCAGGCGACGAGAAGCCGCAAGGCGCAGCGCAGGCGACTGAACGGGAGCCAAGCACCCCAAGCATGACTGTCTACCAGACCACCCCAACCCAACCCGAAGACCCGAATTTCGGGTTGGGGGGGGTAAGGGTTCCATATGTGTGTGTTTTCAATGTTGCCCGACCACCCCCCACACTGGAAATGGAGGGCAAGCTGAGGCCTTCGGGTTGGGTTGGGGCGTTTTGGTGGGTGGTGAAAGCCTCACTTCTCCGCCCCGACATCAAGAGTCAGATAGAGCGCAACAATGAAAACGCAAGAGTGCCCCGCAGAGTCCAAAAAGCAGACAGGCGAGATGAACAATCGTCGAAATACGACTCCGCCGGAGGCTTCTCGCTCTTGCCACGAGGTCACGACAGCGAAAGTAGGCAGGATCCGCCACCATGCCTGCACGGAATGGGCGTGTTAGAACCTGGGCCCGCACGGGAACGGAAAGAACGCTTCTGAAACTCGCCCGAGAGGGCTCATGGCACCGTTCGCTCTTGGCTCTTGGGGGGCTTTTGGGTTACGAGTTTTTCGACGTCACCGTTCGCTATTCGAGGTCTTGACGTGAAGAGCTTTTTCACGTCATCGTTCGCTCTTGGGAGCCTTGGCCTTAATATCTTGATACGTCACTGTTCGCTCTTGGGAACCTTGGTGTGTAGAGTTGTGCACGTCACCGCTCGCTCTTGGAAGCCTTGGAGTTAAATCACTGATCGCTCTTGGGACCCTGGGCGTTAAGAGCTTTATGGCCCACTGCTCGCTCTTGGGACCCTTAATTACATGACGCCGCGGGACGCTTACATGATGCGGGGGGACCCTTGTAGCGGTCAAGGATGTTTATTTCACCGACTTGTTGGCAACAAGCTTTCCAATCATCTGGTGCTGTTGGGAACACGGCGTCAGAGCTGCGTCCGTCACTGGGCCGTCTGGAGGGGGTCCTCTGGGGGCTGTGTAAGGCTCCGTTGGGCCGTTCGGAGCACTGCTTGGGCACGCACGACATACTGCAGGCACCGCAATTAGTGACGGGTGTCCGCTCAACGACAACCACGAGGGCCGCGAAACGCACGCAACGACGCGGACGTCACCCATCGAAGGCACGGCGAGCAACGACAGACAACCACTCAATCAAGGCGACCGCAGGCACGCGCAACACATCGCGAGCACCACGAGCGACAGGCAGCCGCTCAACCCAGACAGTCACGCGAAGCCGCTGAACGCACGCCACGACGAGGACGCCACCCGTCAAACGCACAACGCGTGTATGTAGGCGTACGTGTGTTCGCGTCTATGTGCGAAACTACAGATGTGTATGCAGGCTGCTAGTAAAGCATGTTGGTTGGTGTGCGGTTTGTGTGACGGAATGCGGGTGTGCTGTGTCTGTATGAGTGTATGTGTGTGCATGTGTACGTGTGCATCTGTATGTCTACTGCGTACGAAACATACATATACGTGTAAACATGTTCAGCTATATATTGATGCATACACACCTGCATGCATACATGCATAAATACATGCATGCATGCAAACCTACGTACATGTATGCATACATGCATACACACATTTATACGTACATACCTGCATACATGCATGCATGCATACATACATGCGTGCATACGTACACACATACGTACACACATACTTACACACCTACATGCATGTGTACATACGTGCGTACGTACGTACGCACGTACATATATTATATATATATAATATACATATATACATACACACATACATTCATACATACATACATACATACATACATGCATACATACACGTGCGTACGTATATACATACATACATATATACATACATACATACATGCATGCATGCATACATGCATACATGCACACATGCATGCATGCATGTATGCGTGCATGCATGCATGCATGCATATATACATACATACATACATACATACATACATACATACATACATACATACATACATACATGCATACATACATACATACATACATGCATGCATGCATGCATGCATGCATGCATGCATGGATTCATACCAACATACATACATACGTACGTACGTACGTACGTACGTGCGTGCATGCAGGCATGCATGCATACATACATACATACATGCATACATGCATACATACCAACATGAGTATATATACATACATATGGTCGCAAATATGCGTGTACATACATTATATAAACCTGCAAAAGTACGTACATGTAGGGAATCAGGTCAACATGTAAGCATGCCGGTAAGAAGGCCGTCTTATGGCATCATCCAACATGCTCACAGGACGTGGAAATCCGGCACGTGTTACAAGGAAACGCCGTGTAAACTAGTGCCCACGGGGCTTCGAGAGCCGCGATGCAAAGACATTCCCTGCAAATATGTGTCGACATCCATGGGGGGCACCGATTGCATGGAGATGCCCTGTTAACATGTGTCTACTTCCCTCGAAGGGTCGCTGTCGCACCCCAAGACGGCCCAAGAGGCCCCCGACGTCGCCCCCAAAAAGCCCGAAAGGCAGCCAAGATGGCCGCAAGACTACCCAAGAAGCCCCCAAGACGGCCAGAAGAGAGGGCCCAAAGACGGCCCAAGAGGCTTCTTAGAGGCCCCAGGGAGCCTCCAAGACGGCCCTGGAGCACCCCAAGAGGGCCCTAAGTCGGTCCAGGACCCAGAACGGCCCAAGAGGCCCCCAAGACGGCCTCAAGATGGCCCAAAGACGGCCCAAGAGGCCCAAGAAAGCCTCCAAAACAGTGCTGGAGTATTCCAAGAGGGCCCCAAGTCGGCCCAGAGAGGCCTCCAAGACGGCTTCCGACTGCGTCAGATGGACCAGAGGCCCACCAAGACGGCCCAAGATGGCGCTACGATGGCCCAAGACGGCCCAACAGGCCTCCAAGAGGGCCTTCAGGAAGGCGCGAAGAGGCCAAAATTATTGATGTTCTTGAGGTGTTTGAAGGAGTTGGGCATGTGTTTCTTTTCGGCCTATCGACGGCCCGAGACGGCCCAAGAGCCCCCAAAGATCGCCCCAAGATCGCCCAAGAGGCCTCCAGGATGGCCTCAGAACGGCCCAAGAGGGCCCCAAGACGGCCCAAGAGGCCTCCAAGACGCCCAAGACGCCCAGATGGCCTCCAAGACGGCCCTGGAGCACCCCAAGAGGGCCCCAAGAGGGCCCCAAGTCGGCCCAGAGAAGCCCCCAAGACGGCTTCCGACGGCGTCAGACGGGCCAGGAGCCCACCAAGACGGCCAAAGAGGCCCCCGAGAAGCCACCAAGGGCCCCCAAGAGGCCCAAGGAGGCCCCCAGGGTACCTCCAAGAGGCTCCCAGAAAGCTCCGAGGAGGCCCCAAGAGTGTCCCCATAGGTCCCAAGATGCCCACTCCTCCTCCTCCTCCTCCTCCTCCTCCTCCTCCTCCTCCTCCTCCTCCTCCTCCTCCTCCTCCTCCTCCACATCCTCCTCCTCCTCCTCCTCCTCCTCCTCCTCCTCCTCCTCCTCCTCCTCCTCCTCCTCCTCCTCCTCCTGATATTCCCTCCATCCTCCCCCAAGTGTTCCCCGAAGGGTTTCCACAACGGTTGGGGGAACACATGGTCCGATAGCTTGGCGGAGCTCTTGCCACAACACTCGGCCACATGAGCGATTCTAGAAGGCAGGGGGCGGCGGTGATTCGCCGTAGGCGTCTTCGAGAATGGGGCGGCCGAAAGATGCACTCACATCAAGCCACTGTATCTGATCTTACCCGAAATCCGCTCGACGTACATCACATGTTGCACGAAGCAGCACACATCTTACGTGGCATGCGCCAGACATTCTACTCATGGGGGGAATGCCATGGCACCGGCCCCAGACGACACTGCTAGATCGTTCCGACATGCTTGGACATTCGCCAGGGAAACGCAAAGCGAACCGACGGGACAGAGGCCGAGTGCACACAGAACGGCCTCAACATGGACGGCTCCAAGCCTGCCCAGAATCGCCCTACGATGGCTGCAAAATGCACCAGAGCCAGCCCAAAGACGGCCCAAAGACCCCCAAGGGCTCCACAATTTCCCCTAGAGGCCCCGAGAGGCCTCGAGTTCTCAAAATGCAGCCAGAGGCCTCCAGGGAGGCCATAAGAGGGCACTCCCATGCTGCGTTTCGCTTCCGACGCTTCCCTGCTGCAACGCTTCCGAGAGCACTAAGACAGCCCCAGAGGGACCCAAGAGGCTCCCAAGACGGCCCAAAATGGGCCCCAAACGGCTTCAGACCGCCCCGCGAGGGCTCCAAGATGGCCCTGATGACGGGCCGAAGACTATTCTGCCGAACCCCTTCGGGAGAGCTCCGTTGAAATGTTGCGGCCAGGACGGCCCTGACACCCCCCTGACTGCCATCCAGAAGCCCCCGAAGAGGCGACCGAGAAGCTTTCGAGAGGCGTCCAAAGAGCCCAAAGACTAAGCACCCAAGAAACCTCCAAGAAACGGCCAAGAGACAACGCGACAATTGTGCAGCGTTGCGGCCGCGCCACGTCCCAGCATCCCACGGCATGGTAGCGATGTTTTCCTAACGGCCCCGAGATGCTTCGACCCAACATGTCCAGAGGGATCGGCAGAACCGTCCTGAAAGCGTGGACACGAATGTTGCTTCGGTTGCTACGTGTGCGAGCCTCATGGCGCCGTCAACTGCCGCCTGCGCGGCCACGACCTCGGGCTCGGCTTGTCGGCGCCGTCCCTCGTGGTGCAACGCGACTCACTCCATCTGCGAAGGAAGAATCTCAGAGTCCACTGTCCAATGCTGTGTTGCATCGTGCGGCGAAGCGTGAAGCCATGCGCGTGGCCGCGATCACGGGTTTGATTGCTCGGCGGAAGGCTTCTTGATGCGCGTAACGCCGTCACGACTCGGATGTAGCTGTCCAACGCCATGTCGTGTGGTTCAGCGTGGGGCCAGATGAGGGACCACCAACTGGGTTTCGACTGCCCACTCATATCACGCTTCCCGCAATGAGTTCAGACTTCTTCGTCCGCAACGAGTTCAAGCTCCTTTGTCATGTGCTGTGCCATGTGGTGCCCTGTGATGCCGTCAGCGTGGCCACGCGCTCGGATTCAATTGCCGAGTTGCAAGCCGCGTGCCGCCGGATTCAATCTCTCTGGGCTGTGCCGTGCGGTGTCGTCAAGCGTTGCTGGCCACGAGCGCGGATTCCATTGCACAGTCGTATGCGGCATGGTAATGCGTGGCACGGTGTACGTTGACACGAGCTCTGCTTTGATCGCCTGGGGACGTACCACATGGTACTGTGCAGAATGATACTGTAGCATCCGGAAACCAACTGTTCAGGGCCTCTCAGCAACGTGCCATTTTCATGATTTTCGCCAATTTCGAAAATTCTACGTTCCTCTGATGGGCCGCGCCATATTCACTATCGCTCCTCCCAGTTCAAATGCTTCCACCTCAATGCTTCTACTCGACGATCCTACCTAATCCGACCTGCGCCTGAATTGCCGACATCGCTGCGTCCAACCGTTTCTCATCAGGACCTACATGCATCCCTGCGCTCTTCAAATACATGCAACTTGCTTCAACTCCGCTTTTTCTCACTGGCGCCGCACTTTCGCATTCATTCTCGTCATGCTGATGGCCGAGGAAGCTGGAGGTGGGAAAGGCGAATTGATCATGCACACGTCGCACTATCCAGATTGACGACACGCCAGCATACAAAAGATTTGGCTCAGGCACTGCCCTGGCCAAAGTGGATCTGACGACTCGAATCGACTACCCCAACAGAATCGCCGACACGGCAAGTTTTATCACCCCATGAGACAATGCACCAAGCGAAAATCTACCCAAAAAAAATGTCACAACAACCATGGGTAGCCAAGCGTGAGATTATGCCGTATACTTCTCGTAGCCCCTCATTTTTTTGATCTGCAGGGCGAGAGCGAACCTCTTCCGCTGAAAGCTAAGCGGGACGCGCACAGCCCGTAGCCCCTCACACTCAAGGCGCCAACCATGTGCCTAGGTTCACACTCCCGTGTTTGAGCGCGTGCTTCGTTCAAGTGTTGCATGCATCGCGACAAGCACCACCCACCACGGGTCGAAATCCGTCGACCCTGTCGGCGTGTGGAAGAGACTGCTCCCTTTGACTCGTCGTCTTCGACGTCGTCGTCGTCGTCGTCGTCACCGTCGCCGTCGCCGCTCCCTCTCTTTTCTTCCGGGCCAGTCACCGCCCTCCCCGTTTCCTGGGCCCTCCTCCTCAGGCGCGCCAGCAAAAACAACATTGAGCAACGTCGTGACTGGGTCCAAGGGAAGCTCCGTCCCTTTGATTCCTTCCCCGCCAGGGGGGGGGTCCAGGGGGAGGGGGGGGTCCCAGGGGGCTCCCGGGGAGGGTGCCGGGGGGGGCCCAGGTCAGAATACCTCCCCCCCTGGGGAGGCCGGGCACCAAAAAATTCCCAAGACGAGCCAAGAGTGCCCCAAGAGCCCCAAGAGTGCCCCAAGAGGCCCCCAAGACGGTCCAAGAGGACCCCGAATCGCCGAACGATCGGTGCAAGACGTCTTTACGGCCTCCGGACGGCCCCCGAGGGCTAGAAGACGCCCCAAGAAGCTTCGAAAAGCACTCCCAAGAGAGCCCCAGGAGGCAAAATCCACTGATTTCCCGTAAGTTTTTCAATGATTTGGGCGTTCTCGCCTTTTCAGCTTCCCGACGCTCCAGAACGGCCCAAGAGGCTCCAACGATCGCCCCAAGAGGCCCCCAAGAGGGTCCCGAAACAGACCCAAGAAAGCCCGAAGACGGCCCAAGACGCCCGCAAGACGGCCCACGAGGCCCCCAAGAGGGCTCCAAGAGTGTGCCCAGTCAGGAGAACCAAACGGACATGTCGAGCCCTCCGCCCAGAGAGGCTCCCAGGAGGCCCCAAGAGGCCCCACAAGAGGCCCTCAAGAGGCTCCAAGAGGCCCCCAAGAGGCCTCCTGTAAGCCCCAAGAGGCTCCCAAGAGGCTCCCAAGAGGCCTCCAAGGTACTCCCAAAGGGCCCCCAAAACTGCCCGCCAGAGGCCTCCGAGAGCGCTCCGAAGAGACCCAAAGCAGAATCCCTGAGGACTCTGACCCACGTCAGCGTCGTCGTCGTCGTTGTCGTCGTCGTTGTCGTCGACCCCCTTCAGGGTCGGCGGCACTGGCCCTAAGGCACTCAAAAAGAATCATCTTCTTACTCCAACGACAGCAAGAGAAACACGTAATGACTGCACAGAGTAAACAGCGACAAGCACACACACACACAGATATTGAGAGAGAGCAGACTGCAGAAAATAAGAAACGCCGCAGCGGCGCATCGCTCCTGGGCCTTCTACCAGTCAGCCCATCATTGGCACGGTGTAAAAAACACTGGTGGCAAGGGTCCATGCTCCTTGATCCATAGACTGCGAGACATGCTCGGTGGCAACTCATGGGGGCCTCCCATACCATCTTGTCGGCTCTTGCGAATCGACGCTGATCGACGCTAAATCGACGCAAATCGACGCAAATCGACGCTAACTCGACGCTAATCGACGCTAGCCGACGCTAAACCGGCGCTCTCATCGACTCCCAGAAGCTGATCGACGCTAATCGACGCTAAAGACGGAATCAAGAGGTTGGGCCAGGCTCCCATGATTTGCAACCAAAACGCTCCTTGATCCATAGACTAGGGCACGTGAGCGTCAAGACGCTCAGGGGGGAGAGAAAAAAGACGGGAGGCCGCGGGAGGGCGCTGGCTGGGAGCCCGCGGGCCGCACGACAACCGACCGACAGACTGGGCTCATGTGTTATGTTGTTCCCATCGCACTCGAGGACTACATCTCACAGATAATTTCGAGCAACCCGAAAAATATCGAAGCGTCTGTCCGACACGCTGGTCAAATGTCGAACAAGTATCGCCGCCCGTTTCGGGATGTGTCCTTGGTGCTCGAGATTATTCTGGGGGTCATCAAGGCTAAAGTAGGTTGGAACATCATAACCCATGTGACAAAAGGATTGAAGAAAGAAGACGCTGCGAGCCCCCTCGAGGAGGAGGAGAAGGAGGAGGAGCAGGAGGAGGAGCAGGAGGGGGAGGAGGAGGAGCAGGAGGAGGTGGAGGGCGGAGCAGGAGCAGGAGCAGGAGGAGGAGCAGGAGGAGGAGGAGGAGGGCGGAGGAGGGACAGAAGGCGGAGGGCGGGGGAGGAGCAGAAGGAGGAGGAGGAGGAGGAGGAGGAGGAGGAGGAGCAGGAGGAGGAGGAGGGGGGCGGAGGAAGAGCAGAAGGAGGAGGAGGAGGAGGAGAGGAGAGCAGGAGGAGGAGCAGGAGGAGGAGGAGGAGGAGCAGGAGAAGGAGGAGGAGGGCGGAGGAGGAGCAGAAGGAGGAGAAGGAGCAGGAGCAGGAGGAGCAGGAGCAGGAGGAGGAGGAGAAGCAGGAGGGAGGAGGAGGAGGAGGGCGGAGGATGAGGAGGAGGAAAAGCCCTCGACGGCATGGCCTCGGCCCGGCACGCGGCCACCGGCGCGCGGGGCACGGCGCCCGCACGCGCAGGCGGCACGCGCGTCCTGCCGCCTGGAGCGCGGGCCACGGCACCGGCACGCGGGCACTCCACGACCCGGCACGGCAGGCGGGCGGCACACTCGCGAGGCGAGCGGGGATTCTCCTCCTCCTCCCTCCTTCCTCCTCCTCCTCCTCCTCCTCCTCCCCCTCCTCCTCCCTCCTCCTCCTCCTCCTCCTCCTCCCTCCTCCTCCCCTCCTCCCTCCTCCCTCCTCCTCCTCCTCCTTCCTCCTCCTCCTCCTCCTCCTCCTCCTCCTCCTCATCCTCATCCTCCTCCTACAGAGGTCGGGCACGTCCCCCTACAGGGGGATAGGGGGATCTTGGACGGAAAAAATAAAAAGGCCAAGAAGTACTCGAAAAGTGCCAGGGGTACTCAAAAGATTGTCCCCAGGCTATTTTTGCACTGCTTTTTAAAACTCCTCCTGCAGAGGAACAGGCCCGACTTCAATGTATCCATATCAACCGCCTCGGAGCCGACGTCCTGGTGCCCCAGCGGGCGGTGAATATATGGACATATGTTGGCCCCGGCGGCCAAAATAGATCCATATCCAGCGCCCGCCGAGAGGCCCCCGAAAATTCATCCTCCAGGCGGTGGTCATGTGTAAATTCCCGCCTCGGGACACTCTAGAATCACGTCGGGCAAGTCCCCCTACAGGCCGATATTCGAGGATAAATAAAACATACTGCAAATAATCAGCAATTTCTTTTATTCAGAAGAAACCGAAACGATATTCGACGATGATCATCAAAAATAGTTCTTTGCATTGAAAGAAAACTCGCCCCCAGACTATTGTTCTATTACGCTTGAGCATTCCTCTAGAACTAAAGGGACCCAGGGACACACAAAGAAATACACACCAATAACCAGACTCCCCATATTCTCCCACATCTCCTGGGTTCCTGTCTTCCCCCCCACCACTGCCCATCTTTTCCCATCTTTTCCTGGGAGCCGACGATGACTTGCGCCTCTGCGTGTGCTGCTTCCCCCTCCTGCAGAGCGAGGGCACCCCGCACGGCACGCGGGCACCCCGCGAGAGCACCCGGCAGCGGCACGTCGGCGCGGCACCCCGCTCGGCACGCTCCAAACACAAAAAAACAACAACAACAACAACAACAACAACAACAACAACAACAACAACAACAACAACAACAACAATCATTTAAGACTGGGGACACTCCGTTCTCACCAGTGCCAGGGTTTTCATAGGAGGCGGGCAATACCCCCACTTTGTGGGGGGGCCGGTTCAAGCTCTACCAAGTTTCCAAACGACTCTTCGCCACCACCCACACCCAGCTTCCCGCCCTATGACGTTCGGACACTTCACTTCGTGGCCTGCGGACGACCTTGGCTACTACACTGGCGCATGGGTACAGTGACTTGTTGTGGTAACATTTTGTGGAAGCTAGCTTAGTATACGACTTCTCCCCCTGTTCCAACACTGGACACCTGTACCGTTTCCCGACGTTTTTCCGTTTCTGTACCACACAAGCGAAGAACACTTATTTTGAGTGGTACCGCGTGCGTGGCGCCAGCATACCACAGGACTTGTTTCCGTTGTTGTCGATGACGTGGTGACACACTGACTTGTTGTGGTACCATGCCGACAACGACGACGCGACGACGCGCGCATGTGTCCCGCATGATATTTTTTGCAAGGGATTGTGGCCCCTGGCAGGCGCGCGAACGCCGTTGAAAGAGCTTGCGAAAACAGCTCGCGCGAGCTCTATAACATAAATGTTGAAAAACCATTGGTTTTTAAGGATTCGGACAGCGCGCGCGGGTAGAAATTTTGAAAATTCGTACAGATGTTTTTCGAGAACCTACGGTGCGATTCGTATGATTTTATGTTGCGCGGTGCTAAAATTCCTAAGAAACCCAATGATTTTTGAAGATTTCGGCGTGCGCGCGCGAAGAAAAAACGAATGTGTCCCACATGGTATTATTTGACAGGGATGATGGCCCTGGCAGGCGCGCAACCTTTGTTGCAGAAGTTCGAAGCACGTGAAAAAGTTGCTCGCAAGAGCCCGTTTGACAGAAATGTTGAAAAAGTATTGGGTTTCCTAAGAAATCCGCAAGAGCGCGCGGGGTGAATTTTTGAAACCCTTTTTTTGAAAAACCATTGGGTTTTTCATGTTTTTATGTGAAAATCGCTACGAAGACTAAGGTTTTGGAAGGATTTCGTCTTGCGCGCGCGAATGTGCACTTCGTGTCATTTGTTGCAAGGGATTCTTGAAGTTTGGTCATGTTAGAACAAGAAATGTTCACTTTGCCTTATTTTTTGCAAGGGAAAACCGATCGTAACAACACAACCGGATCTGGTATACCCCGTTTTGCCTGAGACTTCCTCACGAAAATGATGAAAATGTGGATGCGGCCTAGGCGGCGGGGGGGGCGCGCACCAGGGGTCCCAACAATAATTATTCTTTAGAAATAATAATGTTCAACAACAACAACAACAACAACAACAACAACAACAACAACAACAACAACAACAACAACAACAACAACAACAAAACGACGCGGGCACGGCACGACGCACGGGCACAAAGCCCGGCGCACCTCCACGGAAGGGGCCCCGGGACACGCAAAGAAAAGAGGCACAAAAAGAACCAGGCTCCCCGTAGTTCCCCGTATTTCAAGGAGGAAAAAACACACACAGGCACAATGAACCGTCGACTCCCAGGAACATACGGGAAAATATGGGCATTGGGCGGGAAGACCCAAACCCCGAAAATATAGAAAAGTATGTGGGTTTTTGTCATCCCCCCCGCTCCCCATCCTTGCCCACATCCTCTGGGGAGCCGACGATGAATTGCGTCTCTGTGTGTGTTTTTCCCCCTCCTGCCTCGCGGCGTGCCGCTCGCGCCCCAGGCACCCCAGGGCACGGCGCGGCACCGCGGGCACGGCCCCGGCACGGCGCGGCACCGCGGGCGGCACCCTTCCCCCGCACCGCCGGGTGCAGGGAGGGGCCCCCCTACGGTGCACAAAAGGTGACTACCTACCAGACAACCCCAACCCAACCCGAAGACTCGAATTTCGGATTGGGGGGGGTACGAGTTCCACACGTGTTTTTTCAGTGTTCCCCGACCCCCCCCCAACTGGAAATGGAGGGCAGATTGAGGCCTTCGGGTTGGGTTGGGGTGGTTTGGTGGGTGGTGAAAAGGGGACCCCCCTGTCGCCTTCGCTGTTCGGGGGGGGGGGGGGGAACATCGGGGGAGGGCCGAGGGTGTAGAGCGAGGGCCACAGCGAGGCCCTAACGGACACCGAACGGGCAGAAGAGGCCGAGCGAGGCTCGCGGGCAGCTCGCGCATGCTCCACTATCGAGGCTTCGACTTCAATGTGCAACGCTGCATGGTTCCACATTGAGTTGAATGAATGCGTTCACCGCCATGCTTTTCAAGAACGCCAGTCGTGGGCGATGAATAACATACCACTTGTTAATGTAATGTTCCATGTGGATTCCATGTTGTACTATGAAATCATGCATGCTCCGATCGAAAGCTCGTCCTTCATGGCAACTGCACGCCCGCACGAAATCGATGCAAGGCCACGCCTGGGCCCGAAAACGATCGAGAAAACAAGCTTCGGCGCGAAGTTCTGGCGCGCTCTCCCGCGCGCGCCCTTGGGCAGCAAGGGGGGGGGCAGATGAAAAACACCTGTTTGCCAGCCGGCGTTCGTTAGCCATCCCCTGGCACTCACGAACGGGCCCCAGGACGAAGAAGAGTGGCAATGCTGCCGAGCGCTGGCCGAGAGGCACGGGCGAGCTGCGTCAACATGTCCTCCCCTCCCCTACCTACTCATCTATCATGTCATGCTCTCCCCCAGGATTCCGTGTTCTCTCTTCCTAGGTACAGATTCCTCTCTTTTCTGCCCACATACACGTCTACCAGTATTCGACCGTGCTCTGGCCCACCTTATCCTGCAGCACCCTTGTGTGAGAGAAAAAGAAAATGAATGAGTGAGTGAGAGAGAGAGAGACGGGTAAAGAAGTCCACCTGTACCTCCAACGGCCACCAAGGGGTGACAGGCTACGTGCATCGCAACAGCAAGGCAAGTCCGAGCTGATCACAAAGCGGCTAGCGCCACAGGCCATCCAATCAAGCCAGCCAGCGAATAACTGTTGCTCACAACTCGCTCCATCACGAGGAAGGGGCTGCACGACGGGAAAGTCTGCAAGGAGCTGGGATAAAGAGGCGGAAACCGAGCGAAGACAAAAGGATGCAGGAATGGAAGAGAGGATGGCATGTGGGTGGTGGGTGACACGTGGTCCACGGTCGCTGCTCAAGGCTGCTTAATAAGCCCCCCCCATGCCACCCCAATCGCCAGCCCGTTCTGACCTCTCCACGCCCACCGAACCCAACCCCTCGAGCGATCCACCACCACCACCACCACCACCACCACCACCACCCACGCGTATTCCTACACCCGTTCCAACACCCACGCTTATTAAACAACCTGGAGAACACTGTCTGCGCGCGTGTGTAGGTATGCTTGTTTACACCTGCGTTGGCGCGTGCGCTCGCGCACTGGAGCCTGAGCCCCCGCGCAGTGCGTGACGTGCCCGCGCGCGAGACATGTGCTGAAACTTTAACTCGCTTTCGAAAAGTACTCCTCCTGCTCCGCCTCTTCCTCCCCCTCCTCCGCGTCCTCTCCTCCTTCCTCCTCCTCAATTCCTTGTCCTTGTGAATAACTTCTCCCTGTCGCACCCCGAGGCAAATTCTTAGGGCGGGCCGGGCGTTTCGCCTGAGACTTCCTCACCATGTATGACTCTGAAGAGAAAAATTAAAGGTGCCGTGGGGCACTCAAACAAATAGACACAAATGACAGGATTCCAAATATTTTCCATGTTTTCTGTGGTTTCGTCTTCCCATATTTTCCTACATGTTCCTGGGAGTCGACGATTAATTGATTATGTTTTTCCCCCTCCTGAAAAATTAGCAACAGCTTCACAGATAGAGGGCGGGTCGTTTTCAAAATGTGGCTCCCGCATTAGCGCGGCGCACATTCGTTTGAAAAATGTGCTAGAGCTTCACGGATTGAAGGCAGGTCGTTTTCAAAATGTGGTTTTCGCCTTAGCGCGGCGCACATCCGTTTCTTTAATTTGCCAAACCTTCACGGATTGATGGGGGGTGCTTTCCCAATTGTGGCTCTCGCCATAGCGCGGCGCACACTCGTTTTCATAAAGTGCAAGTGGCTCTTGCTTTAGCACGGCGTAGTTCGTTTTCAAAAGTTGCAAGAGTTTCACGAATCGAAGGCGGTTCTTCTTCAAACTGTGGCTCTCGCCTTAGCGCTGCGCATTCTCGTTTAAAAAATATGGAAAAGCTTCTCGGATTGCCCATGAACGAAGTACCAGAAATTGTGTTTTGATAAGATTCAGATTACGCGGGCGCAACAGTTACGTTGATCCGCTGTGTTGAAGCCCGAGGAACGGCGTTCTAGCACGATTCAGGATCGTCAACACGCAATACTCAGGTTGACCCGCGGCAATGGAATCCCGAAAACAATGTTTTGCCATGCTTCAGGGCCTTCATCGCTGATGACTCTTGGGTTTTTTGTTATGGTCCTCCTCCTCCTCCTCCTCCTCCTCCTCCTCCTCCTCCTCCTCCTCATCATCATCATCATCATCATCATCATCATCATCATCATCATCGCATCATCATCATCATCATCATCATCATCATCATCATCATCATCATCATCATCATCATCATCATCATCATCATCATCATCATCATCATCAACATAAACCTCCTCTTCCTCCTCGTGCTGATCCTCCCTCCCCCCCTCCCTCCCAGCCTCAGGCACTGCCCCCGCTCGGCCGGCGCCAACCTGAGCCCTGCTCAACAGGTGCCCCGGGGCGGACCCCTCCCCCCCGGCCGCCCGCCTCGATGCAGGAGACGAGGGCGCGTGCGCGACCTGCCCCGCTGTGGCTCTGGCCTCTGGCCATCTGGCCCAGCGGGCGGTGGCTCTCTGCCTCTAGTAAGTGGGCACGGAAAAAATGGGTACAATGCCCAACAACAAATGTTGTCCCAAACCAACAGCGGCCGCTGTTGGGCAGGCGGCCTCAAATGGACACGGGCCGCGGCGGCGCGGACAGCGAGTCCCGTTCAAAATGAAAAGAAACTGCTGTTGGGCATTGTACCCATTCTTTCCGTACCCATTTCGTTCGTGCCGATCCAGAAACCCTGCGCCTGGCCAAGAATGAGCTGGGGTCAGGTCACGGAACCCTCCGCGCATAGTCCCGCACCGCTTCCAAGGCCGCTCTCGCCGGGACCCCCTGGTCCAACCTGGACAGGGAAGTTAGTTTCGAGCACTTGTTCCTCCAATCCCAGCGAGGCAGGGGGCCACCGAAACCGGGAACGGGCGCGCGCCCCCGGAGGGTGAGGCCTGCTCCCGGGCCCGGCCCCCCGGACATGGAGCGGGGGGGTGGCCCCCGCGCTGTCCGGCGGCTCTTTGCGGCGCCCTCCTCCTCAAAGCCACCTGGGGACTCTGGGATCATCCGCTCGGCACGAGGATGCCGCCAATGGTCCCGCCGCTTGGACTAGCCGATGGCAAACAGCTGGCGGGGGGTGGGCCTGCCTCGGGAAGAGGGTGACCCCTGCGAGGAGGGCTTCCCGTTCCGCCTCGCCGACCTCCTGGAAGCTGGCGGACGCTCCGGAGTGAGGAGGCCCTCCACATGCCCCCCCCTGCCCTCACCAGCTCACCAGCTGCGAAGGGACGAAGAAGCGCAGGTTCGTAGTCTTGACCAGGAGGACCGCGGCGCCCGGGGAGGGCCCTCTAGCGGCTGCCCCCTCCCGATCGACGACGGCGCAACACTCGCACAGGCCTGCGGGGCCTGTGCCCGAGGGGGCGCTTCACTCCTCTGGGCGAAGGTAGACTTTGAAACACTGCCCCTCTCCGCCGGCTGGGGTGGCCCAGCGTGCAAGCGAGAGCGGGGGCGCGGGCGGGCCAAGCTGACAGACCAATCCTTCCTGGCGAGTTCCCCCCCCCCGAAGCGCGGCGCGTTCATCGCAGACCCACTGGCCCCCTAATTACCCAGCTCCGCCCTTGATTGCGGCACGCTTGGAAGGTGCAGCGATAAACGCTTCGCACCCGCTGACAATGCTCGTCGCGGGCGACATCCTCGCGCGCCCATCCCTCCGTGTCGGAGTGGCGAACGCCGTCCTTCGAGAGAGGGAATGTCTTCTCCCCGGCGGGGCAGCGACAGAGCCCCTCCAGGCCCGACGCCCCCAACCTTCCCGCGGAGGCAGCCCACCCCAGCGATCCCCGCCACGGCTCCCGACGGCCCGAATCGCCCTGCCGGCGCCACCGGGCGCTGCCGCGGGAGAACCGCTCGCGGAGGCAGCAGCAGCCCTGGCAGATGCCTTCCCCCCCGGGGGCCCCCTCGTCGACCCCAGCGTCAGAGGTCGCTGCAGGCCACGGCGTTCGCCGGGGGCCCGCCGCCTCTCCTGTGGCAGAGGAAGACCGCCTGCCTCGGGGCGCCGAGCCTCCGCAGCCGGGGTCGGCTGCAGGTCACCACCGCGCCGCACCAGTAGAGCTGGCCCTGCGCGTCGGCGGTGGGAGATGGCGCGTCTCCCTTCTCCGGGCGGGCGCGCTCCCCATCGATGACGACCAGGAGGCGGTTGGGCTGGCGGTCGCGGACCCGACCCCACCACCACCACCACTAGGCCGTGCATCCTGCGGGGCGCGTGGGCGGAAGAGCGCGCGATTGGCGACTCTTCAGAAAATCCACAAGAGAGAGCGAGCACGCGGAGCACCCCGCAGTTGCGAAGCAGGCAGCTGAGCACAGCGCGACTGTGAAGCAGAAGATGACGCGCAACACTGCTGCGAGATACAGGAGGAGGGAAAAGACAGGGGGCCCGACCCCGCCCCTAGAGAACTTCCGAGAAGAAAGGGTCGGACGCGGGGGCGGCATCTGGCCCCCGCCAGTCGAGCCCGCGTCGGGGGGCAAGCCCACGGCTGCTCCCCCGCGAGCGCCGGCCCCCTGCCCCTCCCATTATAATAGCAGCCCAGCCCAAGCTCCCACGCGCGCCCATCGGTCCAGTCGGCACCGGCGACGAGCTGCAGCGCTGCCCCCACGGGCTTCCAGATCCAAGCCCCATACAGGGCAGTTCTTTATATATAGGATTTGAAACTATAAGATTTTAATACATGATTAGTGTATGAGTACATTTATGCATGAACTCCTCGTTGTGTTTAACACTAAGTCCCTGCATTTGTAATACATGATCCGCACGCGGAGCATGTATTCAAAACGGACCTGTAAGGCCCAGGAGAGGAGCCGCCCAAGTTGCTGGAGGCCCCCGTCTACCCCGCGGCCCCACCAGCTTTCCGCCGACGGATCGGCGTCGTCTGCTGGGGCACGGCGAGCTCTCCGCCTCCGCCCCCAGCGTTCGGGCCCTGCCACTGGGCCCCGCTCCGCGTCCAACTCCTCCATCCAGCGTTGGGTCTGCTCCCACCAGCCGTGCTCTGAGACGCTCTCCTCGCCCGGCCAGGTCGCCTCCTCCTCCTCCTCCTCGTCCTTCGGGGTCGGTTCCGTCCCCCTCAGCTCCCGCCGGGTCGGGTCCGTCCGCCGGATTGGTGCAGTGGCCTGGCGGCCCTTTGGGCTCCTTGCCGTCCGGGCCAGGCTGCGGATCGAGGGGCGCTCGAGAAGGGGCGGGCTCCTCCCCCGCTTTCGCCTTCGCGCCCTCCTCCTCCTCCCCGCAAGGCCGCAAGCGAAGGGCAGCCACGGGGGTTCTTCGTCCTCGGTGGCCCTCCAGGCCAGCCCGACGACGGCGCCCGCGGCAAGTCTGGCGACCGCACTCGGCCGCCGGTGTTAGGGGGCTCCCGGGTGCTGGGGGGGGATGTCGGCCGCTCCCGGGGCTGTCCCCACCGCCAGGGTCACCCAATGCGAGCCCATGGCACCGCGTCGTGTCGGGTGCCAGGAGCGCCATGGGTTCTGGAGGCCCGGGCCCCCTTCGCCAAAGCTGTTCCAACCCGCTCGAACCACATGGCTACGGTCAGGCACGGGAGGAAAGGGGGAAGGGCAGGGAGCGACAGCGGGCGCTGCGGGGGGAGAAGCCCGACGTTCATGGCAGGGCCCAAACAAAACGTAGAGCCCTATGAAGAGGGAATTTAGAGGGAGGGTTCATTGCAACATCGCTGATGCATCCTAGGTTTAGACTGGTCCTCCTCTTCCTCCTTCTCCTCCTCCTCCTCTTCCTCCTCCTCCTCCTCCTCCTCCTCCTCCTAACCTCCTCCTCCTCCTCCTCCTCCTCCTCCTCCTCCTCCTCCTCCTCCTCCTCCTCCTCCTCCTCCTCCTCCTCCTACCCCTCCTCCTCCTCCTCCTCCTCCTCCTCCTCCTACCCCTCCTCCCCCCCTCCTCATCCTCCTTCTCCTCCTTGCCTCCTCCTGTTGCTCGCGGCGGGCGGTGAGCAACCTGCAATATCGCGTCGTGCCATCGCGCGCTGCAGCGCCGCGCCGTGCTGGGTCAGGGCATGTCGTGTCTTGTCGCGTCGCGCGCACCGCGTCGAGCCGCGTGCGTGCCCAAACGGTGCAACTCGAAAAACTCACTCGCAGTCCATACGCCAACCAGCGCGTGGGCAGGACAGCAGGCGCAAACAGCCACGAGAATCCGCAAGCGGTCGATAGTTCGCCAGGGCGCCGGGAAGCACTCCCGACGCGCCCAGCTGCGTGCACCGGCCGCCCCCCCCCGATATACGCTCGGGGTCCTCCAGGGCACTCCGCTTCTTCCGAGACGGCCCAGAAAGCCACCAGGCCGCCAGGATGGCCCAGCATGGCCTCGAGACGCACCCAAGGAGCCCCCAAGAAGCGGCGCGAGATGTGTCCCCAAAGACACTCCCAACACGCTCCCCAGGGAGCCCTCGAGGAGCCACAGGCCGTGACTATCCACACGCTGCTCCTTTGCTTTCACCTTCCACGCTCTTCGGCCGAAGTTCGGGCCACCTGCGGTCTTCGAGGGCCCGCCCACAGGGGACCACTGAGAGCCCCAAGAGGGCCTGGCTCACGATGGCCCCGAAAGAGCCCCGAGCTGACCGGAGGGCCGCCGGAGGGGCCCACGACGACCCAAGAGGGCCCCCGGAGCCCAAGGAGGCCCCACGGCGGTCCTACGACGGCCTCAAGAGAGCCCCAAGATGATTCGACAGGGGCCCCAGACAGCTCAAGAGGGCCTCGGAGGGCCTCCAGACGTCCCGGGACGGCCCCAGAACGGCACGGCTGACTCAGCATGTCCTAACAAGACCTCCCGGCGGCCCAAGGAGGCCCCGGGACGGCCTCACGACGGCCCCACAAGACCCCGAGGACGGCCAAGAGAGAGAGAGAGACGGCGCAGCAGGGCCCCAGGACGGCGCCCGAACCAAGCGCCCAAAAAGACGGCCCGAGAGGTCCACAAGGGACGTCCAACACTGCCCCACAGGAGTTCACGGCATCCCCAAGAGGGCCCAAATAGCTCTCACGAGAACTGCTCCACAAGTGGAGACGAGAGATGTCGTGACGGCCTTCTGGGCGGTGCTCGAAGGGTCACCATGCAGAGTGCTTCGCTGGCACGGTTGCGGATTCGCCACAGGCACTGATGGACCTGTTATCCACCACTACCACCACCATAAGTTGGAGGGGGAAGGCGTCCTCCTCCTCCTCCTCCTCCTCCTCCTCCTCCTCCTCCTCCTCCTCCTTCCCCCCTCCAACGTATAGTGATGGTGGTGGAAAACAGGCCCATCAGGCACCTCTATATTCTCTGAGATGATGCCACCGTGTGGACCTCGATCAGTGACCGTGCGCAACATACGTGGCACCACACATGCGGCGCAATGCATGGGGTGCAGCCTATGGGGCGAAATGAGTGTCAACGTTTGACAATAGCTCCAACGCCCGAGCAGACATCCCACGTTGCCAGTGCTGGTGCACGAGTTCCCCCCCCCAAAAAAAGGCACGCGAGCGAAAACACCACGCGTGCAACGACGAGGAAGCGAAGCAGGATAAAAGATGTGGAGGTAAGCAGCGCGTGTTTGAGGCCAGTCACCAGCCGCCAAGAGGATTGGTGCCGGCGGGAAGGGGCTCACGCGTGACCCGTGGGCTCCACGCTCCGCAGGGAGTTACGCTGGTTTGCCCGTGACCGATAAAGCATAACGCAATACGTCGTCACTTGTGAAGTCCGCCTGGGAAGCTACGAAAACCGAAGCGAGGCCGCCGCTCTTGGGACAGCGACTTCCGAATCCCGTGCTGCTGGTGCGCGCGACGTGCGTGAGAAGCCACGCACGAGGTATGCCAAGGCCTTCAGGTTGCTCTCGGTCGAGTGCCCTCGTCACCCCCGTCCTCTCTCCCTGGTGCTGACAGCGGGTGGCGGCTGGACCGCCGCGTCGTTGCCGTGCCGCGCCGTGCCGATAGTGCAGGGACGTGCACCGCAATACCGTCGTGCTGTCCCGTGCCATGTGATATTATGTCGCACTGCGGTCTGTCGTGTGGTGTCCTGCATCGGCGCCGCACGCAAATTCGCGAGCCGAGAGCTTTGATCAAATACCCCAACAATGTTCGCGAGCTTGTGCAACAAAAGACTAACTTCACTCTGGCCCGAACTGTGTTCCTGCAACACTCGATGGCAAGATTGGCGGCACTGAACAACACGGCCTGTACAAACTGTGCAAGAGGCAAGCGATGCCATGATTCTGTGCGAATCGATCGAGCAGAACCAAGGTGGATAGCTCGCTGCCCAAATTTCTCAGCACGGACGACGTACTCAGCCCTGAACCTACTATAAAGAGCCTCACTTACTCGTTAGTCATCACTGGGTGACACTCAGAGGAGGTGCCGGCACCATGCCGGAGGGGCCTGTGCACGGCCATGCGCACAACTCACAACACACCAAGAGAAACAGCTGCAAGATTGAGGGCATCTCTGAGAGACGCATTCGCTCAGCACGTGCATGAATACAGAGGTCATGCAGCCACCAACCAACATGCGCAATCGTCGACAACCACTTCAACAACCAATGCGCGTTTCATGTGCAATGCGAACAAGCAAAAAGAGCACGAGTATCCGAACAGCCTAGATGGCAAGAGGATGGTCGTCGTCTCCGTAGAGCTTGTGCCACTTATCCTCCTCTCAAGCAGTGACAATGGCAGACAACAACTTACCATATGACAGCCAAAACAATGAGGGCCAAAGGCGGAGATCCGAACAGTTCGAAAATATGTCGCATAATCTAGCCTTGCCGGGCCCCAGTCAACACCTCTCTCTCTCTCTCTCCCTCTCTCTCTCTCTCTCTCTCTCTGCGCGCACGCACGATGCATGAAACCGTACAGATGGGAATGCACGTACATACACGTGCGTATGCTGCGTTTCGCCCGTGGATGCCAGCGCGGCCTCTTTTTTAGCGGTGCCAACGTCGTGCTCCGCTGCCTTGCCCCATGGTGCGTTGACCAAGTGGCCCAAGTGGCGCCGTCCGCCAAGATGGGCCACGCAGCCAAGAGCCCCTAGGAAGCGCCCACTAGGCCGAGAAGCAAAAGACATTGATGTCCTCGTGTGTTTCCATGTTGTTCGCTCTCCTCGCTCGTCGGTCGAGGAGCCGTCCGCCTGCCCTTCCAGGGCCCAACGGGGCCCACTGAGATGCCCACGAGGGCCCCTGGTCGGCAGAAGACGGCCCCGGGAGAGCTCCAAGCTGGCCCCAGGGGGCCTCCAGAGGGACCCAAGAGGCCCCAAGGGCACCTGGGACGGCCCAAGAGGGCCCCAAAACGGCGCAGCAGGGCCCCAAGTCGGCTCAGCAAGGCCTTCATGGCCCCAGATCCCCCCCAAAAACGGCCCCAGGTGGGCCCCTGGGGGTGCCCCAGACGGCCCCACAAGGCCAAACAGGTCCCAAGACTGCCCAAAAACGGCTGCACGGGGCCCCCGAGCCCGCAGACGGGGCACGGAGCCTCCGCACGACGGACCCGCAGGCTCGCCTCAACGAGTTGACGTCTGGACTGCAGCGAAGCGTCTAAGCCTGCGAAGGACGGGTGCGTGACGCAAGGGCTACATCATGATGCCTCTTTACGACATCACCTAAAAACCTACCATTACCAGTAATAATCGCTGACTTGGACCTCTTGGCTCGCTAGGGTTCCAAGAGGGCCTCAAGACGGCTGAAGATGACTTCAAGACGCCTCAACACAGCCCCAAGAGGGCACACTAGCACCCCAAGATGGCCCAAAGAGGCCCACAAGACGGTCCGAGGGGCCTTCAAGACGGCCCAGGACGACCCCTTGAGAGCCCCATGGCGGCCCAGAGATGCCCCCAACACGGCCTCCAAGGGGGCCAGACGGCACAAGAGCTCCCCACGATGGCCCAACACTCCCAAGACGGCCCCCAAGACGGCCCCCAAGAGGCCCCCAAGAGGCCCCCAAGAAGCCTCCAAGAAGCTCCCAAGCGGCTTCCAGGAGTCCCCACGACGACTGGACTGTACGTGGTCCGGACGTGCACCCCGCGAAGCGAGAGGAGGCCACGTCCGAAGGTGACGTGCTGAGCGGCAGCTTCTTTTGGCGAACGCCATTGATGCAACGCATCCAACGCATCAAAATATCGCCTAAGTACTACGAATCGTATTATCGTATGTAGCCCCCCTAACCTCCCCTGGCGTCGCGCCACATCGGCGGACCATGGTGGCAAAACCCCTTTGGGGCCCAAGAATGTGCCAAAACGTTGGGGAAGAAAAAACAATCTATATGCTCACACATATATATATATATACACACATATATAAACATACATACATACATACATACATACATACATACATACATACATACATACATACATGCAGGCAGGCAGGCAGGCAGGCAGGCAGGCAGGCAGGCAGGCAGGCAGGCAGGCAGGCATGCATATATATATATATATATATGTGTGATCGGCCTCTGGGGCCGCCTGGGGGTCCACCCAAACACAGCCCCAGGGGCCCCCAAGAGGGCCCCAAGTCGGCCCTAGAGGGCCCCAAGATGGCTCAAGAGGTCCCCAAAACGGCCCAAGAGAGACACAAGGCGGCTCCGCGAGGCCCCAAAGACGGCCTCCGAAAAGGCCAGACGGCGCAATGGCGCCCCAAGACGGCCCACGAGGACCAAAAAAAAAACCCAAGAGGCCCCAAGAAGGCCTCCAAGAAGCCTCCAAAGGCCCCCCAGAAGCCTCCAAGAGGCCCCCAAAAAGCCCCCAAACGGCCCCAAGAAATCACCATGACGCCCGTGCAATTGCATACGAATGGCGCATTGTTGCATGCCCATCGAAATTTGAACTTGGCGTTGCCTTGTGCTGACACGGGCTGAATGCACTTTCCCCTCGTGGACATTCGCACGCTCGCCCCGGCGCCGAAACGGGGGTGGGCGCATCTGCCAGGCAGCGCCCCGGGGCGGGCAGAACGACACGGCAGACCTTCGCGGCAAACGAGCATGGCAAACCACCAAGCGACAGGCATCCACGTCCAGAGGTGACGTGCTGAACGGCAGCGTTGTCTGGCGGACGACTTGACGCCACATGTCCAATGTATCCAAGTTTACATAGTTGCTACATATTACACTCTCGTACAATATGATGTCTCCCCTAAGCGTCCCCTGGAGTCGCGCCACATCGGAGAACCGAGGTGGCAAACCCCTCTTTCTGGGGACCAAAAACGTACCAAAACGTACGGAAAATATAAAATTTCGGCCTCTGGGGCCTCCTGGGGGTCCAAGGGGGCCTCAAGATGGCTCAATGCAGCTTCCCAAAGGCCCAAGACGGCCCCATGACGGCCCAAGATGGCCCCGAGAGGGCCCAAGCGGCTCCCAAGACGGCCCAAGCAGTGTGAGCATTCCAACCTCCATGTTGCTCTATGCTTCTTTAAGTGTCCCTCTGTATCGGCATGGATTCCCACCAGCCCTTTGGGCGACAGGTGGTCTAAGAAGGGCCACTTTCCCCTTCCACAACCCCTTTTTCCCTTTGGGGAGGGGAACCCTCCCCCTCCCTTCCCCGAAAGAGGCCCACAAGACGGCCCAAGAGGCCGTCAAGACGGCCCTGGAAGACCCCAAGAGAGCCCCAAGACGGCCTCCGAAGGGGCCAGACGGCGCAAGACCGCCCCAAGACGGCCAAAGAAGCCCCCGGGAGGCCCAAAGAGGCCCCCAAGAGGCCCCCAGGAAACCTCCAAGAGACCCCCAAGAGGCTCCCAAGAGTCCCCACAACGACTGGGCTGTGGGTGGTCCAGACGTGCACCCCGCGAATCGAGAGGAACATATGGGGTACACGATCTAGACTGCAGCCTGTGGGGCGTGCACCCATCGGGAGACCGAGAGGGAACAGTAATGCCGCGCACCGCCATGATCCAACAGAATGCCTGGTGACGGAAGCTGAGCCATTCGAGAACAAACTAAAACCCTCAGTACAAACTGCTCGAGAAACTGATAGAGGCCCCCTGGTGTCAGCTATTGCGGAACCGTGGACGAGCAGCAGCGAGCCTCGACCCCGCACTCTCACGAAGAGAGCTCGGCCCGTATCGGCAGTGAGTTTTTGTCAATGCTTTCATTGCCCATGATGAAGGCCAAGAGCATGCACAACCTCGCAACAGCATTCCGCCCATCATCCCCCGGATGCCGCTCACACACACACACACACAAACAAACAAACAAACAAACAAACAAACAAACAAACAGACAAACAAACAAACAAACTGACTAACTAACTAGCTAACTAACTAACTCATACACGTGAGCACACAAGCCCTGGGTCCTTGTATGCCTCTCTAGACCGCTGCGGAAGTTCAGGAGGCGTCCTGCTCACCTGCGGCAAAGCACGAAGAAGTCGAACGGATTGCAAGTAACGCAAGACATACGTCAGCGCTACGAGCTCAGAGCAAATGTGCAAGGACGAACGATGCTGAACGACCTGTGGCACTTCATGCAGGGAGGCGTAATATTGGAGCTGCAATGGATTACATTCCGTGCTGTGCCACTACTGGACCTCCCTTGCGATACGTGAAGACACTATATCCGCCACCATGCCACGAAGCACTGAAGGGAACGCCCTCGAGTCCCTTCGAATCCTCCACCATAATGAACCTGGTCAGACAAAAGCGGGAAGCGCGGCCCTAGTCCAATGGGGTTACTGGGCGAAGAAGAAAAAAAGGAAGGCGAGGGCGACGACGAGGAGATGACCAGGACGACGTGGAGAACGTGAGGATAGCGAGGAGGAGCATGAGGACAACGAGGACGAAGAAAAGCAGAAGGACAAGGACGAAGAGAACGAGGGCGAGTAGGAGGACGGATGCGGAGGACGATGACGACGACGAAGACGACGACGACGAAGACGACGACGGAGGACAGTAAGAGAAATGGAGAAGGACGCTGAATCAGGAGAGGGTCCTGGTGACCCTATCGGGCTACGCTGGGGGCTCCTGGCGCCGCGCAGGGTTGTCTTGGAGCCTGTTGGGGGCTTCTTGGAGGCCTCTCGGATCCTTTTGTAGGCTTCTGGGGTCTTCCTGGGTTGTCTGGGCGCGTCGTGGGGTTCTTCGGGGGCTTTCTTGGGCCGTCTCGGCGATATCTTGGGCCGTCTTGGTGGGTGCCTCCTGGAACGCTTTTGGGGGTCTCTTGGGGTCATCCTGAGGCGCTCTTGGGTGCTTTTGATGCCCTCCGGGGCATTTGGGCCGTTCGAAAACCCTCCGAGAGCGATTCGAAGACGATGTCGATTCAGAGTCCCCTCTGGGGCCGATTTCTTGAGGATGTCTTAAGCAAAACCGCCACTTTCAGAAACAAGATCGGACAAAAGCGGGATGCGCGGTTTTAGTCCAATGGGGTTACTGGGCGAAGATGAAAAGGAAGGCGAGGGCGACGAGGAGATGACCAGGACGACGTGGAGAACATGAGGATAGCGAGGAGGAGCATGAGGACAACGAGGACGAAGAAAAGCAGAAGGACAAGGACGAAGAGAACGAGGGCGAGTAGGAGGACGGATGCGGAGGACGATGACGACGACGAAGACGACGACGACGGAGGACAGTAAGAGGAATGGAGAAGGACGCTGAATCAGGAGAGGGTCCTGGTGACCCTATCGGGCTACCCTCGGAACTCCTGGCGCCGCGCGGGGTTGTCTTGGAACCTGTTGGGGGTTTCTTGTGGGCCTCTCTGGTCCTCTTGTGGGTTGCTGGGGTCTTCTTGGGTTGTCTGGGCGCGTCGTGGGGTTCTTCGGGGGTTTTCTTGGGCCGTCTCAGCGCCATCTTGGGCCGTCTTGGGGTTTTCTTGGGCGTTTGGGGGGCGCTCTTGGGCACTGCTGGGGCAGTCCAAAACGTTTGGGCCGTCCGAAAGTCATCCGGAACCGATTCCAAGACGACGTCGATTCAGAGCCCCGTCTGGGCCAGATGTTTTGGTAATGTCTCGAACGAACAACGACTTCTCAGAAACCTGATCCGCCAAAAACGAGAAGCGTTGCTGTGACTACGAAGCAGGATGGAACGTTTCGTCGAGAACTCTCAGAAACACCGCTAATCCGATGAGCTGGTATGCCGTGTTGGTCAACCGTGCTGGTCTGCCGTGCTGGTCTGCCTTGTTGGTCCACCGTGCTGGTCTGCCGTGCTGGTCGGCCGTGTTGGTCAGCCGTGCTGGCCTGCCGTGCTGGTCTGCCGTGCCCGTTTGCCGTGCCCGTCTGCCGCGCTGGTCTGCCATGCTGGCCTGCCGAAGCTGACGCTGAAGCTGGTCGGCCGTGCTGGTCAGCCGTGCTGGTCTGCCGCGTTGGTGTGCCGCTGGTCTGTCGTGCTGGTTTGCCGAGTGTGAATGCGCACGTCTGGACCGTAAAAACAAAAAGAAAAGAAAAACAGGATCGCAGGGGCGGCGGGAGAGGGCCAAAGCCGATAGGCGTAGCTACCAGGCCGATGCAACACCTCAATCCCTCGACACGCCCTGCCCGAGAGAAACATATGCAGGAAAAGGCTCACTTACGAACAAATGCGGCGTCTGGCTAAGCCAGGAAGCGCGCGAGAGCGGAAAACCTGAAGACGCCCGAATTGGCAAGCCGCAGACGCGAACACTGACAGAGCAAACCCCGGAAAGAACATGCACCAGAGGACAAGCAAAGATGCGCTTCAACGGCCTCGAAGCATACCCATGGAAGCGGCGACGCTCTCAATCCGAAGGTCGGCGTCCGAGCCCTGCCGATGGAACGCGAGCAACTGCGCGACCGCGCCGACGCCCTCGACGGCGCCCATAGCCCGCAGAAGCCCGAATGAAGCGTCGCTGGGGCGCTGGGGCGCGCGGGCCTGCCGCTGGAAAGCCTGCGCGAAGTCGAAGATAGCACGCCGCGCGCAAGCATCTTCCCCTGGCTGGTCTCGACGACGAGGTGGCGGAAAACGGCGCGCCGCCTCCAACGGGGCCCGCGGCCTGCTCTAGCCCCTCGCCGCGGGGAGGCGCTGCCTCCTGACTCGGGGCCCAGGGGTCGCGCCCCGCCGTTCACGCGGGCCTCCGCAGCCGTCGCCCCCCACGAAGACGACGGAGAGGCCGAGGCGCGCGGCGGCGCCAGATCCCCTCCACGGGCGCCGAGTGCAGGGCCACCGCCGCGCCGCCCGCGGGCGCGCCACCAGCCGCCGCATCGGCCCTGGCGCCGGGGCCCTCGGCGCCAGCCGCATCGACGCGCAGATCCCCATTCATCTGCACCAGGCGGCGGGGCAGCGGCGGCTCGCGCCGAGAGCCTCCGCCAGCGCCTGGCCCACCAGCGCAGGCCGGCACCCCCCGCGCCGCTGGGCGCCGAAGGCGCGGAGCAGCGACTGGACTGCGCGCACCTGCGCCCTCCTGGCCCGAGCGCGGCGCCGGGCCGCCGCGCGCCGCGGCCGAGCTCACGCGCCGGCGGCAAGCCAGGGCGGCGCTGCCATCCACCGCCGCCGGGGGGGGCCGCGGAGAAAGGGGGGGGGCGCGGGGGGCGGCGGCCGCGGGCCGCCCAGCGCGGACACGCAGGCCTCCGCGCCAGGCGGCGACCAAAGCCAAATTGGCGCTGTGCTGGTCGGCCGCGCCAACCTGCCATGCTGGTCTGCCGCGCGAAGCCTGCCGTGCTGGTCTGCCGTGCTGGTCTGCCGTGCTGGTCAGCCGTGCCCGTCCGCCGTGCTGGTCTGCCGTGCTGGCCTGCCGCGCTGGTCTGCCGTGCTGGTCTGCCGTGCTGGCGTGCCGCGCTGGTCTGCCGTGCCGGTCCGCCGTGCTGGTCAGCCGCGCTGGTCTGCCGCGCTGGCCTGCCGCGCTGGTCTGCCGTGCTTGTCTGCCGTGCTGGTCACCCGCGCTGGTCTGCAACGCTGGTCTGCAATGCTGGTCACTCGTGCTGGTCAGCCGTGCTGGCCTGCCGTGCTGGTCTGCCGCGCGGGTCTGCCGCGCTGGTCTGCTCTCTGGTTTGCCGTGTTGTTCTGCCGCACTGGTCTGCCGCACTGTCTGCCGCGCCGGTCTCGCGCTGGTCCGCCGCGCTGGACAGCCGGGCAGGTCCGCCGCGCTTGTCTGCCATGGTGATCTGCCGCGCCGGCGCGCCGCTACGGTCTGCCGCGCTGGCCCGCCGCATGCGAGCGCGAATGTCCGGGCCTCGAAGGCCAGGGAGGGGAGAGCCCCCCAAGGAAAGAAAGAAAAAAAAAAAAACGGGGGGCGGCCACTTTGGGCCGGCCGTCCGCCACCTACCACCCTCTGGATTAAAAAGTTGTGACCGGCACTATGCGAGAGAGCGATCCCCGCGGGTTTCGCCGGTCGACTGGCCCTCGAGCCTCCACCATCGATGAGCCCCGAGATGCCTCCAAGGCAGGCCCGCGAACCGAATGACGGAACGGCTCCGCAGGGCGCGGAGCTCTGCAGCACAAATTTATGGAAATCATCGCACACGAAATATTTGTCTTCTGGCGGCATGGAAGGCAACCTGAAAGTGCCGTTTAAGGACGTCATGAGCGAAACGACTCTCAGGCGGCATGAACATCGATCTGAAACCTTGCGCGAGGAAATCCTAAGCGAAATCGCCACTTTCAGACGGCATGGGGGAATTTCAGATCGCCCTGGAAGGCGATCTGAAACTTTTTTGAGGATGTCCTAGGCGGAATGCCACTTTCAGACGCCGGCCCATTAAAGGGGGTGAGGTATGCGTCTGAAACTCCCATTTCGGCATCAAATCCGACATTGTCCTGGGCCCCATGGCCTAACGGGTGGCCAACAGCGTCTCTCTTTTTCTCTATTTCTCTCTCTCTCTCTCTCTCTCTCTCTCTCTCTCTCTCGAACCCCGCCGTCCCAACTTTTTAACCCAGCGGGTTGCAGGGCAAGACTTGGGGCCTCACGCGCCGACGCCAATCCCCAGGCGGGACAGGGCCATCGGGAGCACCAAAAGGGCCACTGCCGCATCCCGAGACGCCAGGCCTACAAGGGCAGACGGGCACAGAGGGCCAAACGGTTCTCGGGGCACCGGACATCCCTGGGCCCCCGCACGTCACGCGCCTGCAGCCTGGCGGAGATCCGCCGCAGCTTAGGCGCGCGAACGCAAGGGGAGCAACAACGGAGAACGCGGGCAACTGGAGCCGGGACGGACAGGGCCGCGGACATCACCCAATGCCAGTCACTATCGCTCTCGGAATTCGCGATCTGGCGGGCGAGGCGCCTTCGCACCCCGCAGCGCTCGACTGCGCTGCCGCCCTCCAAGCGCCACGCCCCCCGCTCGGGCGCGCCGCCTCGGGGGCCCCCCGGCGCCGCCGCCGCCGCGCGCCCAAGGGCTAGGTCCGCGGCTTCGAATCCACCAGCTGGCTCGCCTGCAGGGGCTGGCTGCGAGCTCCACGCGCCCGCCGAGGCCACGCCTGCCGCTTCTGGCCCCTCGCCGCACCACGCCGCGAAGCGCTCCTGCGCCGCCTCGGGCGCCTCGCGGAAGAGACGCAGCTAAGGCGGCTCGGCGCCCGGCCCCCCCCCCGCTCGCTCGCGCGCCGATCCCGAGGGCCGCGCAGGCGCCGCACCTGCGCAATCTGTCGCCCCCGCTCCTCGCCGCCGCGCCCGCTATAGGCGCGCGGCCCAGGGCGCGGCCGCAGAGGCCGGGGGCCTCCGCCCCCAGGCCCAGCTCGCCACTTGCGCTGGCTGCCGAGCGCGCGCTGCGTGCACGGCGCCGTTTCAACTCCTGCTCGTCGGGCTCCGCGACGCACCAGGCCCCTGCCCCTCGTCGCCGCCGCCGCCGAAGGCGCAGCTCTGGGCGCGGCCGAGGGGCCTGGAGGCCACGGCCCCCAGGCCCCGCTCGCCGCCGGCGTCGGCGGCCAAGCGCGCCCTGTCGATGCGGCGCTGCTTCAGCAACTGCTCGTCGGACTCCGCGACGCAGGCGGCTGCCTCTGGCCCCTGGAAGCGGATGAGCCGCCGAGCTCCACCATCGGGAGGGCCCACGTCGCCCTGGGCAGCCAGACCCTGCCACGTCACAGCGACTGGGCCCCTCCAGCGCCCCTGCCCGCGGACAGCCGCTGAGCCCGCGTGGCGCTGGCTGGAGGTCTCGGCGCCCACCGCGCGCAGCTTCGCCCCGCGCTCGGCGCTCCAGCCCACGGTTTCGGGGCGGTCGACGCCGATGCCTGTCGCGGCCGCGTCGCCCCCCCCCCCTCCTGGGCCTGATGCTGCGGCCCGCGGCTGGGCCTGCCATCGCCGCCACGCCTACAGCTAGGCTGCCGTCGCCGTCGCACGCGGCGATGGCCCGGCCAGCCCCGCGGAGGCGCGCCCGCCCCCCTCTGGGGGTGGAAGCCAAAGGCGACGCCACCCCACAGAGAGCACCTCGCGCCGCGGGTTCTTACAGAACTCGGCGACGTCCCCGACGAAGCTGCCCGCGCCACGGCCGCTGGACAAGGCGACGGCCACGTCCGTGCAGCGGGGCCAACCAGCCTCCTCGCAGCCTCTCGCCCCTCGGCCCAAGAAGAAGCGACGGTCGTGCTCAGCTACCCAGGGCCTGCAGGCCCGCTGCCTCCTCGGGCCCCAATACGCCAGCAGCCGCAAGATGCCCCTTTCCTGCTGGCCCTTGCAGGCGACGGGCCGCGACGACCGACCTCTCGCGCCCCACCCATCATCTCATGCGTCGACCGCAGTCGAACTCTGCTGCCAGAGGGCCTGCCAGGTCGCCCGAGCACGCCGGCGCCTGCCCTCTCGGGCTCCGCGGTCGCTCTAGGCGCGCAGGGCCACAGACGAGCGGGCGATCATCCACAGCCTCAGCCGCCAGCTCCTTGGCGAGGTTCGCGCTGACCTGGGGCCAGCCTGTCGCATCGCCCCAGCGCTCGGCCTGGCCGCGCTGTGGGGCTGGTTTGGGCCCCCGCGCCCCGATGCGCTTTGGCTCGCCAGGCTCGTTCTCGCTCTCGCTTCCAAGATCCTCCATGGGGCAGCTTTCGGACCGCGGCAGCCCGCGCCGCTGCTCGCGCTGCGGGGGCCGCCGCCATCTGCGTGAGGACTGCCGCCCAGGCCGCTTTGAAAGTGCTGTTCTGCCGGGCCACGCGGAGACCGTCGAGCTGGGTGGGGTGCCCTGGCACCTGACAGCTCCCAGCCCAATCTAAGGCGCGGTGGCGCTCCTCGGCCTCCTCGGCGCCACGCGCCTCGCCCTCGAGGACTGGGAGGTCACGGATGGCCGCCTCTATAGCTCGCTCGCGAGGGTCGCGAGCTTCTCCTGCGCCCGCTGGAGGTGCCCCTCCGCCGCGCCGCGGGCCGCGCGCTTCTCCTCCACCGACTTGCGGACCGCGTTGGGCCTCCTCTCGATGCGAGCCACCGCCCAGACCTCCTCGCGCATGCGCGCCGCCCTCGGCAGCGCTGCCGAGCTGACCTCAGACGCTGTCTGGCGGGCCTGCTCCAGCTCGCCGCGCTTGACCTCAAGCTGGCCGGCCACCGCATCGGCGAAGCAGCTGGCAACGCCCTCTGGCGGCGCCGCGCGGAGGGCCTCCAGCTGCTCGACCACCGCCTGGGGCCGCTCGACCTGCGAAGGCCCCGCGCGCGACGGGGGCGGGTCACCCTTTCCTGCGCCTGTCCCAGCACAGGCCTTCCTGCAGTCGCTGGCCCCCGATGCCAGGGGCGCCGCTCTGCCTGCCCCGCGCGCCCGGCGGCGGGCGCGGCGCCCCCGCGGCTGCGCCGCCCAGCCATCGACGTCGACTTCGGGCTGAAGGGTCGGCGCAGCGCGCATGACCCGCCTGCCACCTCGGCCCACGGAGGCGCCGACCCGCGGACCACGCACCGACCTCGCCTGCCCCAGCTCCAGCCACGGCACCCGCTGCGCATCCAGCACTTGCCGCCGCCGCCCCTGCCACGGGGGGCCAAGCGGGGCATGGCGCCCGACGCGCAGCGCGAGACGCGCCGAAACACCACTGGGAGAGACGGCGAAACAGAAGCTTCACCTGGCACAAAGCGCGGAGCCCCTCGCGCTCAGAGGGCCGCGGGCGAGTCGCAATCCTCGGGCGCCCCGTGGGCTTGAAGCCAAAATGCCCACGGATAGTTTCGTCTGCTGCGCTGGTCTACCGCGCTGGTCCGCCGCAAGCGCAAGCGTATGCGTCGGGGCCTTGCAGGCTTAAGAAAAACGAATTTCCTCATCCAAAAACGAAGCGGCCTACTCAGGCCCGGGCGCGGCGGAGGCGGGCCAGCCGAAGGGCGCGACTGAGGGGCCCCCCAGCACGCCAAATCCCCCCACCTACGCAGGGCCATCGACCCTCCCGGAAACGGCCGAGCCTCAGGGACCAACAACCGAAGGGGCAACCACCTGAGCTCTGGGCAGAGGCAATCGGCCACTAGGCGCGCGAAGCACGAAGATGAGCAACTGAAAGCACACAGCTGAGCTAAAGAAGCAGGCAACAGCCTCTCGGATGAAAACGCAAGTAAGCTGGAAACGAGGAACGACTCTGCGAAATACAAGAAGTTCATCTCACCACAAAATGGAAAGGCGCAACACATGAAGAAATCACACTCAATTACTCGCCACAGCGCCACTTCTTCAATCGCTCTCGGATCTGGCGCCGCGGCGCTCCAGGCGCCGAAGCGCTCTGCGCCTCTCAGCGGCGCCCTGGGCAGCCGCCGCCATCTCCGCCGCCTCGGACGGCCCCGCGCCGAAGGCTGCCCGGCGCGTGGCTGCTGGCCCAGGCGCCGCGCCGCCGCTTGAAGGAGGCCCCCCCCTGCCCGCTGGAGCTGCCGCGCCCGCCGCCGAGCGGCCGGCGCCCTGCTCGCCGCGCTCGCCCCCGCGCAGCCGCCTCCGCCTGGGTGCCGAGACATTGCATGTAGCGCTCCTGGGCGGCCTTGGGCACGGCGCCCTGCAGTCGCAAGCGGGGGGGGCCCTGGCCCTTCTGCCGCTGCTTGGACTGCCTCGGCCGCCCCCCAGGATGGAGCCAGCGGGCCCGGAGGCCCCTCTGGCTGCGCCCGCTCTCGTCGGCCTCGCCCCCGACGCAGGCTTCCTCGAGGCGCGGCTTCGCCCCAGAGCGGCCGCCCAGCACCGCGTAGGCAAGGAACTTGGAGCACGCCACCAGCTCCTGCTCGCCGCCGCCATCGCCGCTAACCGCAAAGGATGCAGAAGGCCACCGCGCCCGCGCCGACTGCTGCCGCGCAGCCCTTGGCCGCGGCGCGAGCGCTCGCGAGGCGCGGCCACTTGGCCTCGGGCCCGCCAGAACCCCGTCGCCCAGGCAGCCGCGGCGGAGAGGGCTCCTCGAACCGCACTCGGCGGCACTCTTCGGCGCCAGGTGGGCCCTCGCTGTCCTTGGCGGCGACCCCCTGCCAGATGACTGTGGCCTGCCCGATCCAGCGTGCCAGCTCGTGGACCACCTCCGCCGGCGCGCGGCGCTCGCCCATGGCCGGGTCGCCCACCGCGCGGAGCCTGGCGCCCAGCTTGGCGAGGCGGTCGGCGCACTCTTTGCCTCGGCGCTGAGCTCTAGCGAGGGGCCCACCCAGCGCCGCCCGCCTGCTGCAGCGTGCTGGCACCTTCCGCACGGCGAAGGCCCCTGGCTCGAAGGCGGCGTGGATCCTGCCCCAGAGGTGCGCGTCGGGAATGTCGGGCGCCGCGGCATGCGCGCGCCCCTTCCTGATGCAGGAAACAATGAAGCTGCAGTCGGCATTGACCTCCTCCACCACTGGCCCAGCATAATTGAGCCGCATCCATACCGCGAGGTCCTCGCCGCCCTCGGCCGTCTGCCGGGGGCAGAGGTCGCGCCTGACCGAGCCGTAGACTCCCGATATCAGGTTGCCGCTATCATCGCCTTGTACCATGGACCACCCTGCGCGGCGCAGGGAGCCACAGCTGGGCTCCACAGCCGTAGCGTCCAGGTATAGCTTCCCGTGGAGATTATCTTCTGGAGGCCTGCGCATCCACCACACGCCCACGGCATCGGCGCGGAAGCCCTGCGGCGGCGGGGGGGGCAGACAGCCAGCACCGCACGAAGTTCTCTCCTGCTGCCTCGCCTCGCGCGCGGACTCGCTCGGCTCAGTGCTGCAGGCGCGGCGAGACGCCGTCCCCCCGCTGGGCCGCCAGGACGGGGCGCGCGAAGAGGCGGTGCCAGAGCGTGCCACGCTCTACTCCGCAGCAACAGCATCACGAGTGACTGCGCCCCCCCGCGTCGTAGAGCCCGGCCTGCGTCCAGCGCACATTGGGGATGCAGGCGATCTGCGCGCGCCGCCGTCGCTCGCCCAAGTCCCCGCCAGGCCCCAGCATCGACGCTATGGCATCCCAACAGAAGGACCCATGCCAGAAGCTGCCATGCGCCAGCTGGCTCATCTCGTGGCGGTCCGAAGCGCGCCTGGTCTCAAGGGCCGCCTCCACGCCGAGCTCGCGGGGGCCGAGGAGCGCGCGGGCCAGCTCGTCGCCCCGGTCGGCGACGAGGATCCGCTCGGACTCGAAGCGCCATGGCGAACGCTGCCGCATCGACTGGGGGCGCGCAGTGCACCCACGGCGGAGACGGCCTCGGCGTGCCGGGCGGCAGCGGCATCCAGGCCTCGGCCAAGCATGCGCAGGGGCAGCTCTCCCGACTGCGGCAGCGCCGCCAAGAGGAGGAGGAGGAGGAGGAGGAGGAGGAGGAGGAGGAGGAGGAGGAGGAGGAGGAGGAGGAGCATCTGGACCGTGGCTCCCGCGGCGGGCACGGCGGGGCCCAGGCCGCGGGCGTCGCCGGGGCTGGCAGCAGCGCATAGCCGCAGGCCCAGGGCGGCCCCGTGCGGCAGGCTCCCGGCGCTGCGGGCAGCCGCGAGCCTCCAGCACTGCAGCTCGCCGCCCGCGATGCCCGTCGCCGCGCGCCCCCGGATCAATTTTTTTGTTCACGCAAAACAGGCGGGGGAGAAAGAGGAATCCGATGCCCCTCCAGGGGGGCTATCCGAACGAAGGCGACCGCAGGGCCGTGAGGCCGTGAGAACAGAAACCTGCAATGGCCCGGATTCGGGTGACGCGGATTGTGAAGGTCATTCCATGCTCTTGGAGCCCTACTCCAAGCGAGCAAATGTCGACATAGCGGGAGGATGAACGTGCTGGCCGAGGGCCCTGCCTTGTGGATGAGGTCCACCTCGGCGCCAGCCGTGCTGGCCTGCGGGGCCCCCCAGCGAAAAATCGCCATTTCGGCCGTCGCCAGGGCGCTCTTGGAGCCATCGTGGGTCATGTGGGAGCTCCGTTTTCATCACCCTGAAGCACTCCGAAAACGATACCAAAACGATGCTGAAAACCTACTATGCTGTGCTTTTGTGCGCTCTGCCGTGTTCGTTTGGTTTGCCGAAATCCCGTTTGTTTGAGGATGTCCCTAAAGCAATCGCCATGTTCGGCAGTCTTCAAGGCAATGTTGGAGCCATCTTGGGGTCCTGGTTGGATTATTATGTGTTCGTCTTGAGCTACGCCAGTAACGATATGAAAGCGATGCTGTGAACATACCAGTTGTGCCAGGATGTCCCTAACGAAATGGCCACATTTAGAAATGACGTCAAACATGCAGCTAAATTGGTCTGCCGTGCTCGTCTCCATTTTCTGAGGGTGTCCCGAGCGAGAGCGTCGTCTTCAACTCAAGAACTAGTAAACCACCCCTGTCGACATACTTGCTTCGGCGAGGATATCTCAGGCGAAACGCTCATTTTCGAAAATATGGAAAATTCGCGACTTCCCAAATCGGGAGGATGTCTCAGGCGAAACGCTTGTGTTTGCAAACGCCGATGCTGGGAAACTCTCAGTTTGGTGAGGATGTCCCTGGCGAAATCGTCATCCTCGGCCGTCTTGAAGGCGCTCGTTGGGTCATCTTGGTGCTCGTGGTGGGCTCTTTGGGGCAGCCTTTGATGCCCTCAAAATCAATACGATGCGATGTTGGACATGTACGTTATTTGAGGATGTCACGATCGAAATCGCAATTGCTAGAAGGATAGTTTGGGCCGTCTTGACGCTTTTGCGATAGCGAATCAAAGGCGACCTTAGACCAACATGTGTCGAACAGATGGTATCATTATCTTATTGCTTGAGGATGTCCCTAGCGAAATCGCCACTGTCGGCAGTCTCCTGGGCGCTCTTGGAGCCATCTTGGGGTCATGTGGGAGCCCTTTGTCTCATCAGATTGAGGAACTTCAAGAACGATATCAAGACTGCGAGCCCTTTGTCTCATCAGATTGAGGAACTTCAAGAACGATATCAAGACGATAGTGAGTCCATGTCGTTACTGTTAGGATGTCCCCAGCGAAATGGGGCCCAGTCTGGCGTGCAGCTTCGTGCTGGCCCGCCGTGCTCCTGCTCAGTCTGAGGATGTCCCTGGCGAAAACGCCATTCTTTAGCATAACAGGTACTCCAGATTTCGTAATAAAGGGAGGGGGTCTCATTTCGGGGGGGTCTGGGCCCTCCAAGACAGGCCATTTCAGACCCCCCCCCCGTGGGAGAACCCTCCAAAACACCGTCCCCAGACCCCCCCAGGCCCTCCAAGATAGCCTGGAAGAGACCCCCCCCCGAAATGAGACCCCCCTCCCTTTATTACGAAATCTGGAGTAGTGTGACGAGGATGTCTCAAGCGAAACGCCCACTGCTTACGCACATCGAAAAACATCGCCCTCGTGTGCTGGAGGGTATCTCGAGCGAAACGCTTATTTTGTGAAAGATGATGTTGCGAACATATCAGCTGTGTGAGGATGTCTCAGGCGAAATGCTGTTCCCCAACCATCCTGTGGTGTTGGGTCCTCGCTTTGAAAAGACAGCGCCCCGCGTCTCCTCCTTCCTCATCCCCCTCCTCCTCCCTCCATCCTCCACAGTTCGCATGCGTCCCCCCAGCCCAGCACAGAGGTTCGTGGCCCCATTGGGAGCTCCACCGAAGGTCCCAGTGGCGCAGATCGCATGCGTCCTCCCCGCCCAGTACAACGCTTCGTGGCCCCCTAGGGAGCTCCACCGAAGGTCCCAGGTGGCGCAGTTCGCATGCGTCGCCCCGCCCAATACAGCGTTTCGTGGCCCCATTGGAAGCTCCACCGAAGGTCCCAGTGGCACAGTCCGCATGCGTCCACCCCACACAGTACAGCGCTTCGTGGCCCCACAGGGAGCTCCACCGAAGGTCCCAGGTGGCGCAGTTCGAATGAGTCCCCACCACCCAGTACGGTCTTTCTTGGCCCATAGGGAGCTCCACCCAATGTCCCAGTGGCGCAGTCCTCATGCGCCCCCCCACCCAGTACAGGGCTTCGTGGCCCCAGAAGGAGCTCCACCGAAGGTCCCAAGCTTGCGTCCCTCCCCCCACCAAGTACAGCGCTTCGTGGCCAAGGGCATGTTCGCCACGCATGCGCGATGTACAGCACGAGCCAAAGGAATGTTAGAGAGCTGGGCCTCTTGGTAGGGCGACGAAATCTATACATGTCCACTGCTCCCAGGCCAGGCCCATCCTCAACCCCGCAGCGGTGTATACGCCACGCCCTCCTGGCTTGGCCAGGAGGGCGCATACACAGCTCCTGGGTTCAAGATGGGCATGGTCAGGGAGCAGTGGATATGTATAGATTTCGTCGCCCGATCTTGGAGCACTCTACGGGGTCCCCTCGGAGCCCTGCTGGGGCAGCTTGGAGGCGTCTTGGCCGCCGAGGCCAGAGCCTGGCGAGACCAGAGAGTCCTCGGAGCGCCCAGGGAGCCGCCCCGCGCCGCCCGGCGAGCACCCGAGAGAGAGGAACACCGCCCGTGCACGAGTGCGGGCGGCGCGAAGCCCAGGCCGACTGCCTACTGGACTACGGCAGGTTCGTGTCGTGCCGACCCCAGCGTTGGTTTTTGACACCGCGGGAATCGTTCAACCTTGAACGATCGGCCGTTTGCGAAACGCCACATCGTTGAACATCGATCGATTCTGGGTCGCCGTCGGCGTTCAACGTTGAACTCCGGCGGCGGGGTCGCCGCTGGTCGACACGACACGAACCTACCGTACCGGACCACCCCAATCCCAACCCGAAGACCCGAACTCTGCCAGAGTCTCGGCTTGGGGGGGGTACGGGTTCCGCACGCGTTTTTCTTGGGTTCCCAGACACCCCCCCCCCCCTCTGGAGATGGAGAGCCGAATCGGGGCCTTCGGGTTGGGTTTTGGGTGGTTTGGGTGGGCGGTGACCCCCCCCCGCCTGGAGATGGAGAGCCGAATCGGGGCCTTCGGGCTGGGTTTGGGGTGGTTTGGGTGGGCGAAGCCCGGGCTGGCGCACTGCCCACGTGCATGGGGGGCTGCGCGTGGCCAAGAGAGCCCGCGGACGGCCGGGAGACTCGAAGGGGCCCCGGGGCACACATATTAAATACACACAGATCGAAGAATTCCCCATGTTGTCCATATTCTCTGGGTTCTCTCATCTTCCCCCCCACTTCCCATATTTTCCCATATTCTCTTGGAACTCGCAGATGAATTGTGTCTGTGTGTCTCTTTCCCTCCTGAAGACCGCCCAGGACCTCGGCAAGACGGCGCCAGGAGGGCTCGAAGACTGCCTCAAGGCCCGCCCAGGCGTCTTAAGGAAGGTTCGAGCGAGCCTTCTCGGGAGAGCTCGGCAGTACCATTGCGGTCAAAACGGCCACGAGATCCCGCAACAGATTCAATTGAGCCCTCAGGAGGGCCCCAAGAGGCCCCCAAGAGGCCCCATACGCACACTCCAAGACGCCCTCAGGAGGGAAGAGGGAGGCAGGGGAGAGGAGAGGGAGGAGGAAGGAGGAAGGGAGAGGAGAACGCAGCTGCGGACAAGCTGCGGGCGCTCAAGATGCGCGACAGTTCAACCAAAGCACTGAACTCGGGAAGATCTTGGACTCAACCTCCTTCCCGCTCTGCTGCTGAGCCGGCACGTTGGCAGGGCTTGCCGCAGGCAGCCGCATATATGTATATGTATATATATATATATATATATATATATATATATATATATACGGTTCTCCCAACAGTGCCCCTCATCTGTCTCCTAGGCTCAGAATCGAAACAACTCGTGCGGAACGCCCGCCGCCCGTGACTTCAGCCGTGCCACATTCCCCCAGGGGGCGCGCCCGAGCACGGCGGCGCCCTCGCGCGACAGCGCAGCTTGGAGAGGTCAGAATCGAAACGACTCCTGTCAAGGTCGGCCCCCGATCGACTGCCGAACTGATCACAAAGGTGAACGTTTTTTTACCTAACAGCGAAAGCTGATAGGTTTCTACTGGGGTCAAAAGAGAGCATCTGATGACTCCCCAGGGGGGTCTGGGCGGGAGCCAGACAGGCGAGGGCCGGGCTCGTTTTAAACAAACAGTCACACACTTCGTGCTTTTCGACCTCCCAGAACTCCATTCCCGGGCCACATTTTGAATGCCCGGAACCAACTGTAGGCAACTTCGTGCTCTTCGACCTCCCAGAACTCCATTCCCGGGCCACATTTTGGATGCCCGGAGCCAACTGTAGGCCACTTCGTGATCTTCGACTTCCCAGAACTCCATTCCTGGGCCACATTTTGGATGCCCGGAGCCAACTATAGGCCACTTCGTGCTGTTGGACTTCCCAGAAAACCACTCCCGGGCCACATTTTGAATGCCCGGAGCCAACTGTAGGCCACTTCGTGCTCTTCCACTTCCCAGAACTCCACTCCCGGGCCACATTTTGAATGCCCGGAGCCAACTGTACGCCACTTCGTGCTCTTCCACTTCCCAGACTTCCAAGACTCATCATCTTCATCATCATCATCGTCCCCGTAGCCTTCTTGGCTACAGCCCTGCTTTCGAAGATTTCCTTTCAAAGGAACTGCGCAGCGCCTACTGCACACCCTAATGCCAGGACATGCTGATAGTTCTCGGTCTGGCGGCGGTGCTCCTGACCCTGCTGCATCACTCCACACACTACAACTACTACTTCACTGTTACCACTACCATCACTACTACTTCACTGTTACCACTACTTCCACCACTACTACCATCACACTACTGAGGCTGTGGCTGAGGCTGAGGCAAGCTGCGGCTGAGGCAGGCTGAGGCTGAGGCTGATGCAGGCTGAGGCTGAGGCAGGCTGAGGCTGAGGCTGAGGCAGGCTGAGGCTGAGGCTGAGGCCGAGGCAGGCTGACGCTGACGCCGAGGCAAGCCCAGGCAGGCTGAGGCTGAGGCTGAGGCCGAGGCAGGCTGAGGCTGAGGCTGCGGCTGTGGCTGAGGCAAGTTGCGGCTGAGGCTGAGGCTGAGGCTGAGGCAGGCTGAGGCTGAGGCTGATGCAGGCTGAGGCTGAGAGGCTGACGCTGAGGCTGAGGCAGGCTGAGGCTGAGGCCGAGGCAGGCTGAGGCTGAGGCTGAAGCAAGCCGAGGCAGGCTGAGGCTGAGGCTGAAGCTGAGGCAGGCTGAGGCTGAGGCTGAGGCTGTGGCTGTGGCTGAGGCTGAGGCAAGCTGCGGCTGAGGCAGGCTGAGGCTGAGGCTGATGCAGGCTGAGGCTGAGGCAGGCTGAGGCTGAGGCTGAGGCTGAGGCTGAGGCCGAGGCAGGCTGAGGCTGAGGCCGAGGCAAGCCGAGGCAGGCTGAGGCTGAGGCTGAAGCTGAGGCAGGCTGAGGCTGAGGCTGTGGCAGAGGCTGAGGCAAGCTGCGGCTGAGGCAGGCTGAGGCTCAGGCTGCTGCAGGCTGAGGCTGAGGCAGGCTGAGGCTGAGGCTGAGGCAGGCTGAGGCTGAGGCTGAGGCCGAGGCAGGCTGAGGCTGAGGCCGAGGCAAGCCGAGGCAGGCTGAGGCTGCGACTGCGAGAACAACAGAATTCTACAACTGGATTCTCACCTAAATCTCAAGGGGAATGCTTCCAGATATGCTTCTACACATCGCTGTTAGGTTGCTTTGCCGGGGTAATCTACTCGGCGTTTCGACGTTGGGCGGAAGGGGGAGGGGGAGGGGGGGCTTGCTTTGGCTCTGGACCTCTGCTAAGTGCGACTGTTTGGAACCGTGCGTCCCATGGGGAAGACTCCGCCGGCTTGAAACAGGCGCCAAAATTACGCGACCGAGGAACCCCACATACTTATATTATGGCTGGAATGATGAGAGCTGAAATGAAGCATGTGAGGATGATGTTGGTGGCCGTTGCCCCGCCGATACCGTTGTGCCTTGGACGACCGTCACTGATAGCGGCCGCGCTGAGAGACCAACCCCTGCGCACCCCTTTATGGTGTCGAGAATATGCCATGCCTGCTGTGCCCTGGACGACCGTCACTGATAGCGGCCGCGCTGAGAGACCACCCCCTGCGCACCCCCTATGGTGTCGAGAATATGCCATGCCTGCTGTGCCATGGACGACCTTCACGGATAGCGGCCGCGGTGAGAGACCACCCCCTGCGCACCCCCTTTGGTGTCGAGAATATGCCATGCCTGCTGTGCCCTGGACGACCGTCACGAGTAGCGGCCGCGGTGAGAGACCATATGCCATGCCTGCTGTGCCCTGGACGAGAATATGGACTGCTGTGTGGGACGACCGTCACCGATAGCGGCCGCGGTGAGAGACCACCCCCTGCGCACCCCCTATGGTGTCGAGAATATGCCATGCCTGCTGTGCCCTGGACGACCGTCACGGATAGCGGCCGCGGTGAGAGACCACCCCCTGCGCACCCCCTATGGTGTCGAGAATATGCCATGCCTGCTGTGCCCTGGACGACCGTCACGGATAGCGGCCGCGGTGAGAGACCACCCCCTGCGCACCCCCTATGGTGTCGAGAATATGCCATGCCTGCTGTGCCCTGGACGACCGTCACGGATAGCGGCCGCGGTGAGAGACCACCCCTGCGCACCCCCTATGGTGTCGAGAATATGCCATGCCTGCTGTGCCCTGGACGACCGTCACGGATAGCGGCCGCGGTGAGAGACCACCCCTGCGCACCCCCTATGGTGTCGAGAATATGCCATGCCTGCTGTGCCCTGGACGACCGTCACGGATAGCGGCCGCGGTGAGAGACCACCCCCTGCGCACCCCCTATGGTGTCGAGGATATGCCATGCCTGCTGTGCCCTGGACGACCGTCACGGATAGCGGCCGCGGTGAGAGACCACCCCCTGCGCACCCCCTTATGGTGTCGAGAATATGCCATGCCTGCTGTGCCCTGGACGACCGTCACGGATAGCGGCCGCGGTGAGAGACCACCCCCTGCGCACCCCCTATGGTGTCGAGAATATGCCATGCCTGCTGTGCCCTGGACGACCGTCACGGATAGCGGCCGCGTGAGAGACCACCCCCTGCGCACCCCCTATGGTGTCGAGAATATGCCATGCCTGCTGTGCCCTGGACGACCGTCACGGATAGCGGCCGCTGAGAGCACCCCTGCGCACCCCCTATGGTGTCGAGAATATGCCATGCCTGCTGTGCCCTGGACGACCGTCACGGATAGCGGCCGCGGTGAGAGACCACCCCCTGCGCACTCCCTATGGTGTCGAGAATATGCCATGCCTGCTGTGCCTTGGACGACCGTCACGGATAGCGGCCGCGGTGAGAGACCACCCCCTGCGCACCCCCTCTGGTGTCGAGAATATGCCATGCCTGCTATGCCCTGGACGACCGTCACGGATAGCGGCCGCGGTGAGAAACCACCCCTTGCGCACCCCCTATGGTGTCGAGAATATGCCATGCCTGCTGTGCCCTGGACGACCCTCACGGATAGCGGCCGCGGTGAGAGACCACCCCCTGCGCACCCCCTATGGTGTCGAGAATATGCCATGCCTGCTGTGCCCTGGACGACCGTCACGGATAGCGGCCGCGGTGAGAGACCACCCCCTGGGCACACCCTCTGGTGTCGAGAATATGCTATGTCTGCTGTGCACTGGACGACCGTCACGGTTAGCGGCCGCGGTGAGAGACCAGCCCCTGTGCACCCCCCTCTGGCGTCGAGAGTATGCCATTCCTGCGGTCCCTCTGGTGCCGAGAATATGCCATGCCCGCTGTGCCCTGGACGACCGTCACGGATAGCGGCCACGGTGAGAGACCACCCCCTGCGCACCCCCTCTGGTGTCGAGAATATGCCATGCCTGTCACGGATAGCGGCCCCTGAGAGACGACCGTGCCACTGGCATACCGCGATAGCCGCGGTGAGAGACCACCCCCTGCGCACCCCCTATGGTGCCGAAATATGCCACGCTTGCTGTGCCCTGGACGACCGTCACGGATAGCGGCCGCGGTGAGAGACCAACCCCTGCGCACCCCCTATGGTGTCGAGAGTATGCCATGCCTGCTGTGCCCTGGACGACCGTCACGGATAGTGGCCGCGGTGAGATACCACCCCCTGCGCACTCCCTATGGTGTCGAGAATATGCCATGCCTGCTGTGCCTTGGACGGCCGTCACGGATAGTGGCCGCGGTGAGAGACCACCCCCTGCGCACCCCCTCTGGCGTCGAGAATATGCCCTGCCTGCTATGCCCTGGACGACCGTCACGGATAGCGGCCGCGGTGAGAAACCTCCCCCTGCGCACCCCCTATGGTGTCGAGAATATGCCATGCCTGTTGTGCCCTGGACGACCCTCACGGATTGTGAAGACGTCTTGGGTGTATGATGCAGTGAACCTGCGTCTTGCGTGTGCGAGTTGGTGCATGCGTGCGGCTGTATGTAGACGCGTGTCTCATGCACTTGCCGTGCATGTGTTGACCGCGGGTTGAGGACAGGAATGAAGAGGAGGAGGGGAGGCGAGGAGACGCGGGTGCGCCGCGGCAGGGAATTACGCTACCGGGGAACCCCACATACTTATATTATGGCTGGAGTGATGAGAGCTGAAGTGAAGCATGTGAGAATGATGTTGGTGGTCGTTGCCCCGCCGACACCGCTGCGCCCTGCACGACCGTCACGGATAGCGGCCGCAGTGAGAGACCACCCCCTGCGCACCCCCTTATGGTGTCGAGAATATGCCATGCCTGCTGTGCCCTGGACGACCGTCACGGATAGCGGCCGCGGTGGGAGACCACCCCTTGCGCCCCCCCTATGGTGTCGAGAATGCGCCATGCCTGCTGTGCCCTGGACGGCCGTCACGAGTAGCGGCCGCGGTGAGAGACCACCACCCGCGAACTCCTTATGTTGATCGAGAATATGCACTGCACTGCGGCCCTGGAAAACCGGTCAAGGATTACGGCCCGCGAGTGATGGACCACACCCTGCGCACCCCATGGTGTCGAGCTATGCCATGCCTGCTGTGCCCTGGACGACTGCCACGGATAGCGGCCGCGGTGAGAGACCACCCCTTGCGCACCCCCTATGGTGTCGAGAATATGCCATGCCTGCTGTGCCTGGGCGACCGTCACGGATAGCGGCCGCGGTGAGAGACCACCCCCTGCGCACCCCCCATGGTGTCGAGAATATGCCATGTCTGCTGTGCCCTGGACGACCGTCACGGATAGCGGCCGCGGTGAGAGACCACCCCCTGCGCACCCCTATGGTGTCGAGAATATGCCATGCCTGCTGTGCCCTGGACGACCGGCACGGATAGCGGCCGCGGTGAGAGACCACCCCCTGCGCACCCCCCATGGTGTCGAGAATATGCCATGCCTGCTGTGCCCTGGACGACCGGCACGGATAGCGGCCGCGGTGAGAGACCACCCCCTGCGCACCCCCTATGGTGTCGAGAATATGCCATGCCTGCTGTTTCCTGGACGACCGGCACGGATAGCGGCCGCGGTGAGAGACCACCCCCTGCGCACCCCCTATGGTGTCGAGAATATGCCACGCCTGCCACGCCCTGACGGACCGTCACGGATAGCGGCGCGGTTGAGAGACCACCCATGCGCACACCTATGATGTCGAGAAGAAGCAATGCCTGCTGGTGCCCTGGACGACCGTCACGGATAGCGGCCGCGGTGAGAGACCACCCCCTGCGCACCCCCTATGGTGTCGAGAATATTGCCACGCCTGCCTGTGCCTGGGCGACCGTCACGTGATAGCGGCCGTGGTGAGAGACACCCCTGCGCCCCCCCTAGGGTGTGGAATCGAGAATATGCCATGCCTGCTGTGCCCTGGACGACCGCCACGGGATAGCGGCCGCGGTGAGAGACCACCCCCTGCGCACCCCCTACGGTGTCGAGAATATGCCATGCCTGCTGCGCCCTGGACGACCGTCACGGATAGCGGCCGCGGTGAGAGACCACCCCCTGCGCACCCCCTACGGTGTCGAGAATATGCCATGCCTGCTGTGCCCTGGACGACCGGCACGGATAGCGGCCGCGGTGAGAGACCACCCCCTGCGCACCCCCTATGGTGTCGAGAATATGCCATGCCTGCTGTGCCTGGGCGACCGTCACGGATAGCGGCCGCGGTGAGAGACCACCCCTTGCGCACCCCCTATGGTGTCGAGAATATGCCATGCCTGCTGTGCCCTGGACGACCGTCACGGATAGCGGCTGCGGTAAGAGACCATCCCTTGCGCACCCCCTACGCTGTCGAGAACATGCCGTGCCTGCTGTGCCCTGGACGACTGTCGCGGATAGCGGCCGCGGTGAGAGACCACCCTTTGCGCACCCCTTATGGTGTCTAGAATATGCCATGCAGGTTGCTGTGCCCCTGGGCGACAGTCACGGATAGCGGCCGCGGTGAGAAGGAGACCACCCCCTGCGCACCCCCTATGGAGTCGAGAAATATGCCATGCCTGCTGTGCCCTGGGACGACCGTCACGGATAAGCGGCCGCGCGTGAGAGGACCACCCTTTGCGCACCCCCTACGGATGTCGAGAATATTGCCATGCCTGCTGTGCCCTGGACGACCGTCACGGGATAGCGGCCGCGGTGAGAGACCACCCTTTTGCGCACCCCCTATGGTGTCGAGAATATGCCATGCCTGCTGTGCCTGGGCGACCGTCACGGATAGCGGCCGCGGTGAGAGACCACCCCCTGCGCACCCCCTATGGTGTCGAGAATATGCCATGCCTGCTGTGCCCTGGACGACCGTCACGGATAGCGGCCGCGGTGAGAGACCACCCCTTGCGCACCCCTATGGTGTCGAGAATATGCCATGCCTGCTGTGCCCTGGACGACCGTCACGGATAGCGGCCGCGGTGAGAGACCACCCCTTGCGCACCCCCTATGGTGTCGAGAATATGCCATGCCTGCTGTGCCCTGGACGACCGTCACGGATAGCGGCCGCGGTGAGAGACCACCCCCTGCGCACCCCCATGGTGTCGAAATATGCCATGCCTGCTGTGCCCTGGACGACCGTCACGGATAGCGGCCGCGGTGAGAGACCACCCCCTGCGCACCCCCTATGGTGTCGAGAATATGCCATGCCTGCTGTGCCCTGGACGACCGTCACGGATAGCGGCCGCGGTGAGAGACCACCCCCTGCGCACCCCCTATGGTGTCGAGAATATGCCATGCCTGCTGTGCCCCGATGTCACGGATAGCGGCCGCGGTGAGAGACCACCCCTTGCGCACCCTACGGTGTCGAGAATATGCCATGCCTGCTGTGCCTGGCGACCGTCACGGATAGCGGCCGCGGTGAGAGACCACCCCCTGCGCACCCCCTATGGTGTCGAGAATATGCCATGCCTGGACGACCGTCACGGATAGCGGCCGCGGTGAGAGACCACCCCCTGCGCACCCCCTATGGTGTCGAGAATATGCCATGCCTGCTGTGCCCTGGACGACCGTCACGGATAGCGGCCGCCGTGAGAGACCAGCCCCTACGCACCCCCTACGCTGCTGTGCATGTGCTGTGCTGTGCTGTGCTGTGCTGTGCTGTGCTGTGCTGTGCTGTGCTGTGCTGTGCTGTGCTGTGCTGTGCTGTGCTGTGCTGTGCTGTGCTGTGCTGTGCTGTGCTGTGCTGTGCTGTGGTGCTGTGCTGTGCTGTGCTGTGCTGTGCTGTGCTGTGCTGTGCTGTGCTGTGCTGTGCTGTGCTGTGCTGTGCTGTGCTGTGCTGTGCTGCTGTGCTGTGCTGTGCTGTGCTGTGCTGTGCTGTGCTGTGCTGTGCTGTGCTGTGCTGTGCTGTGCTGTGCTGTGCTGTGCTGTGCTGTGCTGTGCTGTGCTGCGCTGCGCTGCGCTGTGTGAGAAGGAGAGAGAGGGGAGGTGAGGAGACGCGGGTGCGCCGCGGTAGGGAAGAAAACCAGAACCCCACGAAACATGTGGGGAAGAAAACCAGAGCCCCACGAAACATGTGGGGAAACAGCCAAGATCTACTCCATGAGGGGAAGGGGGGTGCGAGGGCCCGCGCCGATCGGCAAAACAATCAATACAACAATGATCACAGAGGACATCGCGTGACTGCCGACAGTGCTTGACAACGCTTGCAGTGGACGTGCTGGCCCTGGCCAAGCAAGCAAGGCGGCTGACCCGCGAGATGCCCACTCGGTACCCGCCGTGGTCCCGGAAGGCGAGGCACATCGACAGGCGTGGGCCTTGGGCCCACCTGGGCAAGCAGGTCGCTACCGCTCCGTTTGCTAAAATGGCATGGCATCGCACATGAGATGAGCGTGCGAGATACATGCAACGTCAGCACCGAGCATCATCCTATTCATCCGGTGCATCAGCACATTCTTGACAACGGGCATGATGTTTGAGTCAATGCAGAGTGGACCCATGCCAACTGATAAAACGGGCAGGCTCACACACGACCGGAACCACAGAAGGCGAGCAACGACAGCACCTCAGGTCCGTGCAGAAGCCGGTCGTCTCCCACTGGCCCTGAGCGTCGGAGACACGTGGCCGAGAGCGAACATCACAAGTGGAAGGTCTGTGACTGTGTGACACACTGCGACCACGTCTCCACAGGCGAGCACTTTGAGTATAGTCGAGGTTGACTGGAGAGAACACGCGAGGGGACACGAGACCCTCCCGAGGGCCAGATTGCCACAGAATTGCAGAGGGCAAGGGTCGCGAACCACAGGACACGAGGGTGCCCTTGATCTGGCTGGGTCCACCTGCCATTAGGTCGGGCCTGTCCCCCTACAGGCCGATCTTCGACGAAAAATCTTAGATTGTCAAAACATACCCCAAAATGGTCGAAAATACTAAACATCGTCCCCAGACCCTTTCTGACTATTTGGGAATACTCCTCCTGCACCTGCAGAGGGACAGGCCCGACGTAGGCCTACCAGTCAGTCTCGACTGCAGTCCGCCCCGACGGGCGCAGGGAGGCCCCTCGGGGCCCTCTGCCGCGCGTGCCCTCGCGGCACTCTGCGGGGGGCCGCCGGGCGCTCCCCGGGCGCTCCTCGCGGGTCCCCGGAGGGAGGGGGCCTCCAGGGAGGGCCCCAAGGGGTCCTCGAGGCGGCCCAAGGTCACCCCGAGTCGGCCGAAAATCGCTGCGAGACGCTCAAGATGGCCTCCAGACGGCCCAAGAGGCCCCCCTGACGCCCCAGGAGGTCTCCAAGAGGCCCCCCCAGAGCATCCCGAGATACCAGAATCATGTCTCATTGGTTTTTGTTCCTGATGTTGGTGATTTCGCCTTTTCGGGCATCCGACGCTCCAAGACGGCCCAAGAGGCCCCAAAGATCCCAGACGGCCCAAGACTCCCCCCAAGACCCAAGAGGGCCCCCAGATGGCTAAAGAGGGCCCCAAGACGGCCCAAGAGGCCCCCAAGATGGCCCAAGACGATCCCAAGAGGTCCCCAAGAGGGCCCGAAGAGGGGCTCGAACTGATAGTTCGCCCCCTCCGCCCAAAGATGCCCCCGAGACCGCCAGCAGGCCCCCAGGAGGCCCCCCAAACCAAGAGGCCCCCAAGAGGCTCCAAAGCACCGAAACGCTGCCGTTTAACCCGCCTGGCCATTTCAGCCCTCCTGGCCTTTGCAACCCGCCTAAGCCTTTGACCCCTCCTGGCCGTTTTGACCCGAATGTCCGCTTCAAACCGCCGCGTGGCCATTACGACCGCATGAACGATTTCATCGGCATGGCCATGTTAAGCCCGCCTGGCCGCGCTGACATCCTTGGCCAGTTTCACCCGCTTGGTCGTTTGCACCCGCCTGGCCGTTTGAACGCACCTGGCCGCATTCAGACACCACGGCGTTTTCATTCGCCTTGCAGTTTTGAATCGCTTGGCCGCTTTCACTCGCCCTGCCGTTGTGACCCGCCTGGCCGTTTAAACCCGCCTGGCCGTTTTAACCCGCGTGGTTGTTTGAACCCGCGTGGCCGTTTCAAACCGCATGGCCGTTGACACCCGCCTGGCCGTTTTAATTCGCCTGGTCATTTGAACCCGCTTGCCCACATTCATGCGCCTGGCCGTTGTAACCGGACTGGTTGCGTCAACCGCCTGGCCGCACTGACATCCCCGGCCGTTTTAACCAGCCTGGCCGTTTTAGCTGGCGTGGCTGTCTTAACCAGCCTGGCCGTTGAAATTGGCCTAACCGTTTTAACCCGCACGCCTGGTCGTTTTAGTCCGCCTGGTCGGGTTAACCCGCCTGGCCATCCTCGCGAGCCGTAGTGGACCGATGCCAAAACGACGTCTAACAATGTTATGTGTTTCGTCGCTGCCACCATAATCATCATCATAGCGTGTGTCCATCGTGATAAGATCTAAACGTTGGCCCGCCGACCCGCCCGAGTCAGGAATTGCTGTAGGCGGAGCCTCGCAGAATAATTATGAGACGTGGTAGCGGGGCTGTTCATTTTCGCAACAAGACGAGCATTTCATGAAATCAACACAATAAGGTGTGTCTTTCAACTGGGGCTGTGACCTGGGCTGAAACCCACACCCCAGGAAACCCCGCTAGCGCCGCTGTGCTCAGCCGACAAGGACACGGCCGGCGGGCCCTGCGAGCGACGGGCCCGAGCCCAAGCATTGAAACAACCTTCGGGGCTGATCTTCTCGACACCTGTCAGGAGGTCCAGGGAGGGACAAGGGCAAAGTGCGAAACCCAAAGACCCAAATCACGATGTACTTAAAGAATAATGTATACACACACCAATATATATATATATATTATATAATATATATATATATATATATTATATATATATATAATATATATATATATATATATAATATATATATATATATATATTATAATATATATTATATATATGTATTACACAAAACGATGGAGAATGGTACTGAGATCTGCACACCTAAGTCACACTCAATGATAGCATTCTCTTTTAACATGCAACCATCGTTCTACGATCCGGAAATCGGCCCAGCCAAGACTTGCCACAGGCGGAGCCTGGAGACGCGGCAGAGGGGCTCTTCATTTTCGCGGCAGGATGAACATCTCATGCAATCAACACCATGCGACGTGCCTTTCTACTCGGGCTGCGACCAGGGCTGACACCCGCACTCTGGGGAACCTCGCTGGCGCCGCTGTGCTCAGCCGACAAGGACACGGCCGTCGGGCCCTGCGAGCGACGAGCCCGGGCCCAAGCATTGAGATACCTTCGGGGCGGATCCCCTCGACGCCTGGGCCGCGGAGGACCAGGCATCTCATGGGCCCGAGACACATTCCCACTTGCGCCCCCACCTTCCTTCGACATCGGCCCAGGGAGCCCATCAGAGCCTGCCCCCGCTGGAGAGCCGACCACGCCAGGCGGAATCTCGCGGGCAACGGGGCCAGCGGCAGGCACGAGTCGGGCGGGCTCTCGCCCGAGCGAAGGGGCTCACGGAGCAACTGCAGGTCGATGGCATCGACTGCGCCGCGGTGTACTTTCTCCGCGAACTCATCAAGCTGCGACGTCACATCTGACCCAAACCGTTCCCAGACTGGATTGGCCCGCACTGGGCGGAAGGTCTGGCGGCATGCTCGCATGCACGCGGCCGATGGCCACCTGGACCAAATACGCGCGCCCCTCGGGCAACACGCCGAGCACCTCGAGGAGCGGGTCGTCGGCCATCGGGCGGGCGCAGCCACGCAGCACCACGAAGTGGCCCCTTGGCAGCGCTCACTGAGGCGCTACGGAGGTCGACGCCTGCGCGCGTCGACTCGAGCACCGAGAGCGAGCCTCTGCCCACAGCTACGGCCACGTCGGAAACTAGGACGGCGTCGTCCGAGGCCGCTCTCGAAATGACCCCGCCAGCGTCAGCCAAGTCTCCCGACGGACTGATGACCGCGCCGACGCCGTTGGCCAGGTCGGCGAGAAGGACGGCGGGCTGACCCAGAGCGCGAGCATCAGCACGGCCCCAGGCGACAACCACCAGGCGCGGCCCACGCGGCTGGCGCCCGTAAACCACTCGCGCCAAGCTCAGTCGCGGGCGCCTCGGCACCGCATTACCTCCCAGCGGCGGCGGCGGCAGCTCAGCTGCTGGCACCGCGAACGGGGGGGTGGCCAGGCTGGCACCGCCCCCGAACGGGGCGCCCACCATCGCCCATGAACCCGGCGGCGTCAGTCCCGCGGGCAAGGCAGGAGCCGGCGAGACGACCTTGGGCCCTGAGCCCAGGCTGGACGCGCGCGACTGGGCCCCGATCGGGTCGGACAAACGCAGTTCGCGGTGGGCGCGACGCAGCCGGCGACAAACCCTTCGCCGACGCTGGCGGCGCGCAAGACGCCGCTGCTGAAGGTGCTGCGCACCTGCGGTGCCATCGTCACCAATACAGGGGGGCCAGCAGCTCCCGCTTCACGCACCCCCTCCAGCCCGCGCCGGCCCAGCGCAGCTGCCTCGCGCGCCCGGCGTCGAGCATCTCCGTCAGCGAGCTCGAGTCGGACACCCAGCGGCCGCCCTCTCTAAGCTCGGCGAAGGGGGCGCCCCCGCGCGGGCGCTGGCAGCGCAGACGCAGCGAGGAATGCGCGGGCCTGGCACACCTTCAGCCCCAATGCCGCTTCGGCTGGCTCGAGCAGAGCACGACATTGCGAGGCGCTGCAGGGAAACGCGGGCTGGCCACGCGGAGTCAGCTGCACGCCGCGGCGAAGAGCGTCGATCCCGTAAGAGGGCCGAACAGGAAACATTGCCACTCGGGGCCGCTGAGCCGCTGCACCGACACGACACATCGGGCCTGGAAAACAGCTTCCCCCACCAACAGCACGCGATGAGGGAAGGGCGCGCTGCGGGCGCAGACCGAGAATCTCGGACGGGCGCAATCCTGCGCTGCACTGCAGTACCAGGCCTTGCGCTAGCCCCACGTGACCCGCGGACGCCAGGCACGCGCCCCCAATCTTGCCGCGCGCCTCACCGAGCGGCGCGGCGCGTTTCACGACGCGGCAGCGGAAGCGCCCCCAGCCTCTGAGCACAGCGCGCGCACACTTCAGCTCGCCCTTCACGCGAGCAAGAACAATTCGACGGCCGCCAAGAGATTACTCAACCTTGACGGCGAAAGCAAGGACTCGCACGCGCTCTTGCACCCCACCAGCGCGTCGCCCACTGCTCTGGCCCGACGGGGTCGAAGCGGCCGGCGAGGGCCCACGATGAAGGCGCGGGCCCCGCGTCAATGTGCCCCGATGGTCTGCGGCTTGACCCGCCGAGCCTGGCGGCGCTCTAGGCGCCGCGGCCCACGCCGCTCCATGCGCAACGGGGCAGCCAACGCGCTGCCTGGTGCTTGGCGCCCACCCAGGGCAGAGAGAACATGATACCTGATGCTAACCCATCTCGGCGAAGCCCGCCTTCGCCCCAACGACGCCGCATCCCCCGCAATCGTCGCCGCTGACTCCCTCGGCGTCGGATGAGCAAACGCAGGGAGGCGCCGGCCGGCCAAGCTTGCACCTCATCGCGGGAACCAAAGACGCCATGAGATTTAGCTCCCTCATGGCCGACCGTCACCAGCGGATGACCTGCTCCGCGCGACTGTCCATCATGCGAAAAAGCGCGCGCTGGATGGCCAGCAGCTCACGGCGCAGACGGGCGCCCCACAGCCCGGCGCCGACCGCTGGACTCGAGAGCTCGACGTAGACCCAGTCGACCTCCAGCAGCCAGCGGCAGTTCTCGCGGAGCAGCCAACCAGCGCGCGGGTCGACGCACAACGCCGGCGGGCGCCTCTGCACCCAGTAGCCCACGGCCTTTCCAGGTCGCCCTCCGCCTCGACCCGCTCGGTGACCACGAAGCCCTGAGCCTTCCAGCCGTCCGCGACCATCTCCATCAGCTGGTCGCTCTTCGAGGAGACTCCAAGGCGGTCGACAGCCAGCAGCAGGCCGTCGTCCGCGCGCTCGCGGACCGCCGCGGCGGCATCGTCGAGCACGCAGATCCCGCCCTCGCGATACTTCTCGCCGAGCATGACACATCCGGCCCCTAGCGGACCCCCTGCTTCTCAACTCCACTGGGATGTGCGAGCGCGCCGTCGAAGGGCGGCGCCGCGCCCCAGCGCCTCCAAGTCCTCCTTGCACATGAATCATGGGCCACGAAACGCTGCACTGGGTCGGGGAGATGCACGCGGGCCCTGCCACTGGGGCCTTCGGAGGAGCTCTCTATGAGGTCAGGAGAAACGCTGCACTGGGCGGGGAAGACGCACGCGGGCTTTGCCACCGGGGCCTTCGGCAGAGCCCCCCACGGGGCACCTGCTCGCGCGAGAGGTGCGCCGACCAGGCTGACATGCGCGGGGGCCGTCTCTTCACAGAAAAAAACGGTTGGAAAATATGTCCAGGCGCATCCTTTGGGCAGTCGATCTCCCACTCGAAGTGCGCACAAGGGAGGGCGCCCTTCCACGATAGGTCGGCGGGGGGCGACGGCGGGGCGCCCCCGCCCTGGCAGGGCCGCCGGGGCGCAGAGGACGGGCCCGAGCCGAGGCGCTGCCCGCTCCAGCGCGCCACCAGCCCCCGAGCGGTCGGGCTGGCGACGACGGCGAGACAGCGCGCGGGAAGGGCATCGCTCCTGCTCGGGGGCTGTTAAAGAGGCCCCCGGTTCGCTGTTCTGGAGCCTGGACTTCGCAAAGGGCGCTCTGAAGGCCGCGGGGGCCCCCGCGGAAATCCGAGTGGCACCTTAGGCCAGGGGCGCTTCTAGCAACACCCCTACACCCGATCCGCGAGCTGGGCCCCTCCACCTGCGCAAGGGCTGCCCAGGAAGCGGGGGCGCTCGGAGGGGGGGGGGGGGCACTGAGATGTTCCGCCGTGAATAAGTTTGGGTCGAGGCGCAGTTCACCGACCAAGCGCGGGCCGTTCGCACAGGCCAGTCACGCCAAGCGAAGGTGGCCTGGAGCGCGGCTGGGGCCGCCCCTTCCGCTCGCATGGCGTCGAGGCGGCTGACGCGGCCTAGCTGGGCGGCCTCCTCGGCTGGGGCCTCGTTGGCGGGAGGCTGCGCGGGAGTGTTTAGGCGGGGGCGCGCCGTCGGCCGACGACGAGGCGCGCCCACCCGCGCCGCCCCGATCGGCACAGAGGCCGGAATGGAGTGGCCCCCCCACGCCCGGAGATCTGAGGCGCGGGAGGGGCGAGGGCGGGACCGCGCTGGGTGCGGCAGCAGCCGCGGGGCCTGTCGATGGCCGCACAGTCGCGCGACCGCCCCCTCGCTGGAGCGCGGCCGGCCTGCTTCGGCAAAGACACATGCAGAGAAGGGCGCAAGCCTGCACTGGGAAGCGGGGGTGCCAGGGAACCGGGGGGCGGGCCCTCCTCCGGGCATGCGGCACGACGGTTCGGCCGCTGGCTGGTGGGCGCGGATTGTGTCAGAGCTGCCGAGGGCGCCTGGTCGTAAGGGTTCGCGCGAGCGAGGGAGGCGACGCGCGCGAGGGGGCGGCGGCAGCGGGGGCCGCAGGTTGGAGGGCCACAGGCCGAGGGGGTTACCCCTGCCCCTCCTCGCCCGCCTTTCGCCGAGGCCCTGGCTTTGGCCGCCGCTGCTGCTGCCGCCGCCTCGAGCCTTCCCGCGTTCGAGTGGAGCGCGGCGTCGCCGCCACGCCGACGGCGGACCCTGGCCCGCACGAGGACTCCCGAGCTCCGCCTGCCGCCGCCGCCGCCGCCGCCACCATCGCTGTGACGGAGAGTGGTGGGACGGCGGAATTGGGTCGGGGACAGGAGGTCCTCTACAATCGGGGGCGCGAAATCGTTTCGGTCCCTCCTTTCACCTCGTGTCGGTGCTGTGGGTTTCTCTCGGGAAAGCAGGCCCGTGTGCACGGGGACCCTGCCTGCTCCGAGTCGGTGTCTCACCCCAGCGCACAAGGAGAGAGCTCGCCGTCGGGACAGGCTCTTGAATGGCCAGAATCCCTACACGGGGGGCTTCTCTAGTCTGCAGTCGGCGACGCTGGGGTTGCCCCGAGCCCGCCTGTCTCTCAGTCTTGTCTTGTCTCGGCTGCACAAGCAAAAACCCGTCAGCTATTTGCATTTACTCGCGCGGCATCTCTTTGCACTTTTCCGCACGCCGCGTGCCGACGCGGCAGCGCGGCGGAGATGGGCCATTGAGTCCACCTCCAGTGGGTGCGTGTCGGGGATGAATGTCTTTTCTCGTCCCTCGACCCTGGCCGCCGTGGGGAACGGCTGCACTTTGCTCGGCAATCTGCGGATTGCCTGCCCAGGTGTTTCTGGTTTTGCCCAGAGGCCCCCTAAGCGGCCCGTGTGGCCCATGTGGGCCCCGCTGGTACAGGCAGCGGTCAGTTGCTCTTATGTGGCTGGACGCGCGCCCTCGACGGCCCGACACACACACATACACACACGTGTATACATATATATACATACATACATACATTCATTCATACATACATACATACATACATGCATACATACATACATACATACATACATACATACATACATACGTACGTACGTACGTACATACATACATACATACATACATACATACATGCATGCATGCATGCATGCATACATGCATATATACATATATATACACACACGCATGCATACATACCTAAATACATACATACCTAAATACATACATACATACATACATGCATGCATACATACATGCATGCATACATACATACATACATGTAAACATACGTACATATATACATACATGTATATGTACATACATACATACATACATACATACATACATGCATGCATGCATGCATGCACAAATACATACATACATACATGCATACATACATAAATACACACATGCGTACATGCAAACATACATACATACATGCATGCATATGCATACATACATATACATGCATACATACATACATGCATACAAACATACATACATACATGCATTCATATATACATACATATATAGATATATAAATCGATAGGTACACATGCATACAAATATGCATGCATACATACATACATACAGACATACATACCTACCTACGTGCATGCATACATACACTCATACAAACATACATACATACATACATACATGCATGCATACATACATACATACAAGCATACATACATACATACGTACGTACAGACATACATGCATATATATATATATATATTCATACATACAGATCTACATACATACATACATACATACATACATACATACAGATGTGTGCGTCGGCGGTTAGGTAGAGTCACTGCGCTGGCGACAGGGTATTGGTGCACGCACGAAACCCGACCTAAGCCACCATGCAGGGGGAGGAAGGAAGCGCCGGGCGGCGGCATGAGGGAGGGGGAAGCCGGGCCCGCTCAAAGCGGGGCCAGGCGCGGGGGGGGGCGGGGACCAGCGGCGGCGGGCTGGCGGCTGGGGGGCGGGGGGGACGCCGAGGCATGCTGCAAGGCAGCGGGCTGTAGCGAGGAGCGCCTAGCTGGGGCTGGTGACGAAAGCGAACGCGGAAAGGAGCCCCGGTCTGGCGGGTTACCGAAGACACACGTGACCCGAGTAAGCTGCCAGGGCAGCGAGCGGCCGAGGCGGTGCAGTGCGAAACCACCTCCAGGTGAGGGGTTGGCCTGAAAGCTGGGCAAGGCGGAGGCGGGGGCGGGGAGGGGCATGGGCGGCAAGACCAGCCCAGGGCCCCGGGGCGAGGGCGGGGGGCACGCCTGGAGGGCCAGAGGGCAGGCCCGCCGCGAGGGCCGCTGGGGAGCGAGGCGCGCCGAACTGGTGCACTTTTGGTGGACAACGGCCCCGAAGCGAGAGGGCCCGGGAGAGAACGCCAAGAGCGCGGAGCCCCAGCAAGGAATCCGGGCGCCGGCGGGGGGTGGGAGGGGGGGGGGGGGGCGAGGGGCGCGCGCAGGGAGGCGCCGAGAGGCGGGCGGCGGGCAGGGGCCGGGTCGCGAAGCCAGTGCCCAGCCAGGGCTGGAGGCGAGGGCGGAGGCGAAGAGGAGCCTTGGCCCCGGGGGGGAGTGGGTCCGCGTGGTCCGCGCGCTGCAGAAGCGCGGAGCAGCCGAGGCGGCAGAGGCCCCACACACCCACAAACACCACAACAACAAAAACACACACACACACACACAAAAACACACACACACACACACACACACACTTTGATCTGCGGGGCGAGAGCGAACCTCTCCCGCTAAAAGCTAGGCGGACTACGCACAGCTTTCATTAAGGAGACAGGGCACAGGAAGGCGGGGCCTCAGGCGGCCAGAGCGGGCGGGGCCCGGGGAACAGGCGGTGCCGAAGTGGATGTGCAGGAAAAGGTACGCCATGGACAGGGACCGAGGGCGAAGACCCGGAAGGCGAACGAAATGGTGTTGCCGTCAACGGCACTTCGCGAACACCAGCCTCAAGCACTGCAGGGGAGGACGCGCCACTTGACCAGGTCGACGCCCAGGAAGAAGAAGAGCACCACGAAGGCGATGAGCAACGTTGTACCACCGGGTGATGCGGAGGAGGCCCGGGGTGGTAGTCCAATCCACGACCAGGTAGCAGCATGCTTGAGGTGCGGCCTCCAAACGAAAGGGCCGTCCATGACCGACAGGAAGTCGGTGAGCTGCAGGGACACATATATAAATACACATACGTACATGCATACATACATACATACCTACCTACCTACCTACCTACCTACCTACACACATACATACATACATACATACATACATACATACATACATACATACATACATACATACGTACATACATATGTATAAACATACATACATACATACATACATGCATACATGCATGCATGCATGCATACATGCATGCATACATACATACGCACATACATACATACATACATACATACATACATACATACATACATACATACATACATACATACATACATATATACATACATACATACATACATACATACATATATACATATGCATACATATACATACATACATACATACATACATACATACATACATACATACATGCATGCATGCATGCATACATACATGCATGCATACATACATGCATACATAAACATGCATGCATGCATGCATACATACATACATACATACATACATACACACATACACATACACATACACATACACATACACATACACATACACATACACATACACATACACATACACATACACATACACACACACACACACATACATACATGCATGCATGCATGCATGCATGCATGCATGCATGCATACATACATACATACATACATACATACATACATACACAAGGACGCATTTGCACGGACTCTCTCGTATGGCATGGCGTGTGCACGTGTCACTCGCCTCGCCGAGGCATTGGGAATCTCAGGCGTGTGCGGTACTGCACCACCCCGAGGCAGCCACATTCCCACATTGGAAAGCGACAGGGGGCTCAGGAATACCAGAAACGGTCCCCAGCGAGCCAACTGGTGCCGCGGGAGCAGCCACGTTTCGTTTCCGCATCGTTGTCCCAAGAGGTGGATACAAGACGCCCCAAGACAGCCCAAAGACCTCCGTCGACTGCACCACGTCCGTCCCAGGTGGCCCGACGACGTCGCACAAGAACCCTCCAACAGTGGAGGGACAAAAAACGATGACCATGACCAAGACTCAACGCTGAAACGTCGGCGCCGATCTTGGTGATCGTCCATCTTGGTCATCGTCGATCCGTGGATCACCCTCGCGAATGGGCGGCGTCCGGCATGGACAGTGACAAAGATCGGCGTCGACTAGATCCCGCGACATCTTGGTCATAGTCATCGTGATCCTTCCCCCTGAGCAGGCCCCGAAGAGGCCACCGAGGGACTGTCCAGCAGGCCCATGGCAGACAGAGCGAGCTGTTGGGCCTGCTGTCCGTGACGGTGGGCCTCCAGGCGGTCTTCGAGCCGTCCCAGGGGAGGCGCAAGCGGTCCCCTCAGAAGGCCCAACACGGAAAACGACACCCCAAGACAAGCCAGGACCGATCGAAGACAGTCGCAAGACGGCCCAATGTTCGCCGGAGCCCAGGCGGCCCGAGCACCCCACAAGTCGGTCCAGGGACCCCCTTTTACGACCTCGCGGCATTGACACATTGCGTTTCCCGGTAGCGTGCGCACGACCTGAAGAAAACAACAAATGAACCAGTTTCGCTGACACGGGCAACCATCGAAGTGTCGTATGCCTGAGATGATCCAACTACCAAACTGGCACGCTTTCAAATCCAAGCCAGTGGAAAATGAGGACGCAGGAAGAGGGGGAGGCGGAGCGAAGAAAACGCGACGAATGCCCAGAACGGCGCGGTGGCGAGCACACCATGTAGGGGACATCAATGCGGCCTAGAAGAACGCCTCAAAGCACACAGCACGTCCACGCCAGAGTCTGTCGACCTTGCCCCACAGCATGCGGGATGGGATGCAACGGCAAAGAAGCATCCGAAAGCGTCGCGCTCCTCGTTGTCGCCGCGGCCCCATCGGCGGAAGAACGCCAGGTGCCCGCTGCAGAGATAGAGGCCCATCGAGCCCTCCACGCCGGCGGGCGGGGAGCCGCGCGCAACGGGACAGTGAGCAGAGGTCGGAACATGGGGTACAAGAAAGAAGCAGCGCGTCCAGCTCGACAGGCAGCGGCGCCGAGGCAGCAGTGACAGCAGCAAATACTCGGCCCGACAGGCGGCGGCCGCAGTGATCCCAGCGACTGCCAAGCCGGCGAGCAGCCGTGCAAGAAAGAGACGACGGGGACGTCGAGAGCGGCAAACGGAAAGAGAATGGAGCACATCCAGAAGACGCACTGGAAACGCAGAATCAGAAACTGCGTACCCATCGGTCGGAACAAGTGGGTAGACACATAAAGTAGAAAAGCGTTGGAGGTAAATCCCACCAGCCCTTTGGGTCAAGGTGGTCTAACGATTTCTGAACGTCCTCTTCCAAAACCCTCTTCCTCCCCCTCCCCTCCCTGAAGTGTTTGGGGGCAGGCCGCGATGTGTCAGAGGGTCCTGTTTCGCCTAAGATGGCTCCAAGATGGCCTCCAAGGCGGCTCAAGATAGCCGAAGATGGTTCAAGATAGCTTCAGACATACCTCCAAGAGGCCCGACGAGGGCCACAAAACGGTTCCAAGTGGTCTCAGAGCCCACTCAGGACCCCCCCCCAAGGAGGGCAACATCCGTCAAAAACCCTACTGGCAAATCAATGATTTGTGCCTTCTCGTCTTTTCGCTTCCGATGCGCTTCTGAGGTCTCAACATTGCCCC
>CAUYUJ010017902.1:67500-70000 GCA_963575745.1 Prorocentrum cordatum
TCGGGCCCGGAGGGGCTGCAGGGAATCGGAAAGAGAGAGAGAGAGAGAACAACAAAAAAAAACCCTGCCGCTTCGAGAAGAAATCTTCGTGTTCCAGCCTGGGCACGAACAAACCAGATTCCCCATCCGCTCCACTTCACACCACAAAATGCGAAGAGGGAAGGACGCCATGAACCCTTCTTTTTACTGGCGCAAACAGTGGGCACAGCGTCGCGAAGTGCGCGCCACCGACCACTGCAAAAAGCGCAGGGTACCCCGTTTTCTCCGTTGCGCAGGGCGCGCCGCGAGGCGCCATCCACTCGGGGCGTCCTGCACGCGCGTTGGCGGTGCAACGACCGCGGGTTTCCGCGGAGGGAGGAAGCAAAAGCGCACAGGCTGCTGCGGCATGAGCAACCTGCAGCCCCTGCCCGATCGGGCAACGGCTCGTTTGGGCGGGGGAAACCAGCGGGGGAGATAAGGGAGGGGTGGCCACAAGGTGGGTAGTCGCGCCCTCCGAGCCCATCGGTCTGTTCAGTCCGTTCAGGGGTTCGATTGCCTCCAGCTCGCACATGGGGCGGAGGCGCTCACTTTCACCTTCCGCGCCCCCATCACCCTTTGGGCGCCCCGCAGGTGGACTAGAGCCTAGAAGCCGCTGTAGGCCACAAGCTCTGCGCGCCCTTGGCCTCTCGCGACCCCCGCGTGCCATTGGGCGCGCATTGGGTGCCATCGGGCGGCCCTAGCCGCCCCGAGGGCACTCCTGGCTCGCGCACCCCTCGAGCAGCGAGTCCCCAGCGAGCCTCTGAAGGCCTCTGTTCATCGGGTGGCGGACCTCCCGCGGGAGGAGTCCACGCGGAATCGCGCCCCCCACGTCCACCGCGCACGCGACACCCCCCCCCCCGCAGGTAGCGAAACCGCCGAAGGCGTCGACACCTAACTCCCCCGGCCCTCGCACCTCGCGGGTTGGCCCCCCCGCGCGGCGGCGAGCCCCCCCGCACGCCGGCGACTTTCGCCCCCCAGCCGCTCCCGCAAGTTCGGCTGCATTTTTGCGGGATCGGAGGCGGGGCCCCGTTTGCCCCCCTCTCCCGCCCCAGGCAGGCCCCCCTGGCCCTTGCGGGGACGCGCGAGAGGCAGAGGCTCGTCCGCGGGGGTCCCGCGCCATGGTTTCGATAGCCAACTCTGAAGGAGAAGGTTGCACTCCGCGTTGCCATCCTCGCCCTTCGCCGCCGCGCCCAGGGGCGTTCCCGTCGTCTGGGGCTCGCCCTCGGGCGTCTCAGCGGGCCCCGATGCCCCCTTGCCCGCCCCCCGCCGACCTGCCGTCGTCCGCCGCAAGAGCCTGCTCCCGAGCGGCGTCCTCCGGCGGATTGGCGGCGGCTGGGGGGGGGCAGCGCGCCCCAAGCCCGGCCCTCTGTCGGGCCGTCGAACAGGCTGCCGAGCGCCCGCGCCTCCGCACGCCCGCAGGCCTCCCCGGGAACGCAGACCTCCTCCTCGCAGGTTCACTCCAACCTTCGGCGCTCCTCCAGGGCGGCGAACCGAGCTCTTCCCTCGGCTGGGGGCGCCCGCGTTGCGGGGCCAGCCTCTCCACGTGGTAGTGAAACCAAATGGCCCCCTGGGCATTCCTCGGTACGAGACGGCAGCCGCGCGCGCGCGCCCCCCTCCGCAGGGCGCCCCCCCAGCGCCCAGCCAGCGCTCGGGAGCCCTTCCTGCGCGTGGGCCGGCGGGCGCAATATTCAACTCGCGGGAAGAGCGCCGAACTGGCACTCTCCACGAAACCGCGCGTCGCGCACGCCAGCATGTCCTTGTCGCCCCAGGTCGCCGGGCCACTTCCCAGCCTCCAGCCGCCCGGGCGGTCGGGGGCCACGCATATCTGGAACGCCCTCCGCGGCGCACGGGGCCGCGACCGCCCGAGCCCTCCGCGACGCACGCGGGGACGTGCCTTCGCTGCAGGAGCTGCCGGGAGCGCCTCAGGGCCGTTGCCGGGTCCGAAGGCACCCATGAAGAGCCCCCATCAACTGGGCGACCCTCTCCTGGCTGTAGTCCCAGCTGCCTCCGCGCTGGCCAGTTCCGCAGAGACGCGAGCCTCCAGGCGATAATTGACCTCCCGTCGGAACCGAGCCTGAGCGCCCTCTAGCAGCCCTTGCAAGGCCGGGGCGCCCACCCAAATTCCCCTCCAGGGCCCCGACAAGTCCTGGGCACTCCTTTCCGAGGGCGCCGCCGCCAGCGCTGGCTGCCCCCCCCCCGCGCTTCCTCTGGCGCGGCCGGCTCTGGCCCGACGACCTCCGCAGGGCGCGGCGGCCGCCGCAGCCTCGCCGGCCCTGCCAGCGCCGCGTCCGGGGGCGAACCGCTCCAGGGCGCCGCTACGGCGCGCCCCGATGCAGGGCTCGCCCCGCCGTCTGCCGCGGCTTCACCAGGCGGCGATTCGGGCCTATGCCCCTCCGCAAGCGTGGGGTGGCCCATCCCTGGGGCGCGCGCCGAGGGCTGCCGGTGGCCCCCCTCCCGCGCCTTCCTGGGGCCCGGGGTGGGC